>JAQFZJ010000150.1:0-56632 GCA_034695645.1 Folsomia fimetaria | reverse complement strand
CATTTTGCATGCACTAAATGTGTGCCAAATTTCAAGTCGATCGGATAAGTTTTACGGCAGTTATCGCGAGACAGACAAACAGACAGACAGACCGACAGACATGAGGATTACAGTAGCCCTGGGTCGGCAGAATGAAACCTAGACGAGTGGAGAAGGTGATGAACACAAGCAACCTATGGATTGAAGCTTTGCTGTTATATAAATATTTTTGCAGCTCTTACTCTGCACTATTGTCTGCTTTCGGTGCATCACTTCATCTCCCAACAAAATCGGAATATTGGTTAATCCATTCCTGCATTTTTAATAAATAATAATCAATAATAAGTACTAAATACGGAATGGATTGTTTTAAAATTGCTAGAAACTATTAATTTCATTAATTTAAAATGCGCTTTTTGTGCCTAACATGTGCACATAATTATCTATTAAATTCTATCGTAATTAATAAATAAAATTGACTATGAGATTAAAAGTATCAAATATAGTATGGGTAGGTTGTGGCAATCCCTTCCTTTCCAATCATATCGTACATATTACAAAAGTATCAAGTTTTTGTGATACAGAACTACTAATATTAATATGTGAGTGCATAATCTAAGCTTCTAATTTGGTAAGAAATAATTCATAATATGACCTCGAGTTTTCTACTTTGAATCATGTTTGGTTACCCAGCTTGCAACATGGTTCAGCAAAACTAAATTTTAGCCATTTACAGGACTTGATGAACCTACCTAGAAAGATCTCATACAGTTAACCCCTGACACAAGTTTACGCCAGTCTACGTTTGGGATAGCTTATTAAGAAATAAGGTAAGTAATAATCGTGTCTCGAATTTTAACATGTTCAGTTTTCCCACCCAGTGTTCAGGTTGGTTTTCGTTAAACAATAATACTAAAACGGAATAATATACGCATAACTTTAAACGGCGTTTAAACGACCTAACATTGATGTGCATTGCACAAAAAATTCCACGAAAATTTATAACCCAACCCAAGTGCTCTTAAACAAAGAAAAACAAAGATGTTTTTCTTCACAATTAAAATTTAGGTTAAATTTAACTTCACGGGAGTTTCTCCAGGTGTAGAAAGAAACGGAAGCGAAGGAGTGGGTGAGTAAAGAGAAGATATGCTAGAAAGATCTGGTTTGGTTTTAAGATATGCAATAACACTTTCAGAGACTCTTGGCTCATCGGCTGGAATGATAGTTTTCATCCAACTTGAAACTCTTGCTTAAACAAATCTTTAAAAACTTGCTGTAAGTTTACTATTTGCTAATTAATATAGAAAAATCAATATAAGGCGATGATTTTTTATTCGAAAGTAACTGAAAGTGATCTCCGTTAAGTGACGTGCACTGGTTTTATTTCTCCTTGATGTATTATTTACCTCTTGCAAACTTACTGGATAGTTTAAGATTTGTTGTAAATACAGTACATCATGGAATGCGATGTCTTATAAACGAGGCAACAAAATTCGAATAACAAACATTAATTACAGAATCAGGACCAGTATGGGTTGGATTCTACGTTATGTTTGTATAGGTGCAATGGAGGTATGCGTTTAAAGACATTATAATTGTGTAGCAGGACTTTCACTGACAATGCAAGCTCTCCAGGCTATGCGTACCGATTTTGATGAAATCGGTTTTAATCAACCACATATTTCTTTAAAACAACTTTTTGAATTCATACTTGCTGCCTGCCATTTGGCGAGAACCTCGCCGCTGCAAGGGGAAACGTGCGATTTTCAGCCAAAATGTGGAATTTTCAAAAATCTACCAAAAATCGATTTTCGCGCCAATTTTGAAATTGATGGTGGCAAATGATAACGGAAACAATTCTGAAGCAATTTTAGAATGACAAAAATTTCGCCGCCGGCGAGAATTTGGAAAACTGCAAAATTCTAAATTTTTAAACGCTGTCTTGTTTAATAGCCTGGGGAGCCAGCATTGTCAGTGCATGTGTATAACTCTTTACTCTTTTTAGATAACAGTCAAACATGAAATTTCCTCAACCCCCCTAATTATTGTTGAACAGATATACAAGTACACCGTGAGTAGAAAGTCCAAGGTAAGAATAATAATCATAAATAATTCTAGGTGAAAGTATTGACACCAAGTGTTGCGAATTAATACATTTGCCAACAAATAAAGTAATATAAGCATTTCAGTTTGGGGGCAGAAAATCTTTCATTCGAGAATTTCAATTTAACAGATATTTGATTTACGTCGTCGCCGTGTATTGGGCTCGTCATTACTAACAACATCTGCTAATAATTTGTATTATTCATGTGAACAGTGATTTGAGCGTAGCCAGAGAAACTTTGCCATAACCTACCAACTTCACTTGCAATTAAAGATGCCCTTTGTATGTATAACCCATTTACAAAAAGGAAACAGTTTGGGCTAAATTTAATCCAAATGCAGATTGAAACCGAAGCTGGTTGAAGAGGGGAAAGATTTTTTTTTCGGTGCAGCAAAGGAATCATATGCACCACACTTCTTTCTTTCTTTGTTCGCTGGTTAAGAAGGGGAAAACATTCAAGACAAAATAATTGGATCCTATTTAACTTTTGTTTTTAAATACTTTATGACATCATGTGCAAGAACAGAACAATTTGCTAAGTAAATTACATTGCATTGGTTCTGTTCATGCAAGTGAAACCGCAATTTGTTAAATTAAAAATTGCGTAACTTTGGGGGCATAATTTTTTTACAGATCCGCTATAATACGTAGTTATAATTTAGTGGTGATCTAGACTAGATTATTGTTCAATAATTATCATCACTAAATTATTGGTTTTCCATAATTGCAATGGAAACATAAATATCCAGCTTTAGTTTAATTTAATGTAGTAAACACAATGTGCAAATGTGTGGTAACCATTGGCTACCAACCAATAATATCTTCCAGTCCGATTAGAGAGCATGTTATTAAGTATGAGGTGTACTTTCATATTCCGGAATATCCATTTTGCAAACTATGGAGTACTAGATACCCTGACACATAAGGTTGTCAGGGTAAACTTCTGTGGCATCATTCAATGCTTCCAGTATTTCTGAAGTTTTCACAATTATTATTGCGAAAACCAAAGTTTAAAAAATTCATAGGGACATTCAATGTCTCTACAAATCTAAACCCAACTTTATGAATTCCTGTAAATTTAACACGGGTCATATACTTAAAATTTTAAGTATATGGATTCTATGGTTTTTACTACCTCAAATCAAATTTATTATTACCAATGTGCCATGTAGCTTGACAAACGACAAGTCAGAAACTATTTCAATAAACATCGCCACATACGAGGAACATATGCGTCCATTTAAAAAACATAAATGGGTAATAATACAATATTAGAGCTTAAATTTAATTGTCACTTAATTGATTGTCACTACAACAATTATACTTAATTGTCACTACAACAATGGAATCAATCAATTGTTAATTGGTACCAATTGTCATTCTTCGTAAACCATATTTTCTTAATTTATTTTTGTAGAGAAAGAATCTTTTAACAATGTACGAACAAAATGGGAAGAAAATAGTTGAACTCAATCATTCACCATTTTAACAAAAATAACCGGCCGTTAATTAGACGAATAGCCGATGAATCCCTTCTAGCATGCATGCATTCTGTTGTTATTCACGCATTGTCAATTCAATAAGGCAACCTAGTACATAGATGAATAAGTCCACAATAATACCACATACACCTACCATAGCTGGATGCATATTGATAAATGATTTGTAAGGGACTAAAACAAGGATTAAACATCATCTTTACTTTAATACAGAGACGATTTGCCTGTTGTACGCTTTGGTTTCATTGTGTATTTAATTTAACTTTGAGGGCCACGATGATTGTAAAAGGAAACCATGAAGGATCCACAAGTCATTTTTCAAATAAGTAGTTCGTCCTACTAATGGTAAAGCCGAATATATTCGGAAAAAAAGTTTCAGAAAGTCAGGAAGAATTATACAGGAGCAAACCATATCTTCAACTGCAATTCTTTTGAGCACTATTCAAACAACCCTGCGTGGGTAATATTAAATTTCAACATAATTCATTATACCCATAATGTATGTATTTGTGTCTTTATGTACACTGAAGTGTCCTAATCCTATAGCAATGTGTGGCAGCGATGCAAAAACGTGCTTTCCTACATTGTGTTACGCTGGGTAAGATACAAGTGTGGAAGTCATAAAATCACAATAATTATACCATGCTCAAAGCGACAGTTATTTATTGTCTAGAAATATCCTTCAAGTTCTCACTCAAAAACAACCAAGGGCTTATACGCACAAAGGAGAAGTCGTCCCAAACATTCTTGTTCAACAAATAAGACCCCATTGTATAATTATGGACACATCTGGACGCCAGACCCGGGGTGACACACACACTTACTCACCAATACATGCATGCATTTCCCAGCACTAATACAGTCTTCTTAACGCGACTTTGCTTGACTCCTCTTCAACTTAGGCAGCAATGAACAAAGAAAGGGGAGCAAAGTTATACACGTTTACAAAAACAGTACAAGCTAAAAATATCCAGTGTCTCCGAAGGAGAGGCAACCAACCCGCTTGGAGTATGAAATGAGCCCAGAATGGCTTGAGTAGCTTAGCAGTGGTGACATAAAATCTCCTGCTCTCCATTTCCATCTAACAAACTTAAAAACCTAAATATCACATCGGAATTTTAATACAAGGAAACGACAATAACGCAAAGAAATTAAGGAAACTAATATAATTGTTTATCAGTTTGTTGTTTGTAAGGGAATGTATTATTATTTACTGTGCAAATTGAGTTAATTGTACTTCCAAGAACAATTTTTAAAGTTATTCATAAAGTGAGCCGCGTTGTTGTACATGTCTCAAAATTTCTTGGCGGCGGGCGGGGCTGATGATGACAAACGTGGTGTTGCTGTACGAAAACTATTTTGAAATATTACAAGTTCAGTGAATTAATTCAGAGAGAATGATACATTTCTCCTTACCCATCATTTTGACTTAACACAGCCAATAAACTTGTTGCCTGAAGAATGAATAAAATTTCACAAATCCGCAAATAGTATTGTGATAGTAATGGCGGACATAACCAAGCACAAAGGATGTGAAAGTGAATACAGTTGTTTTATATCTGCGGAACGAAACTTAATATTCAATTTATAATTAATTTGTTCGTGAATTCTGACCGGATAATAAGTTAATTAGTTATCGTGCACAGTGAACTTGAATAATGTGTGAAATGCTGTGAACCCACGTTATCAAAAACTGGAGCATTACATATAATTTTATCGGTATTATGTACATATGCCCACACTGAGAGAAACAAATATTTAAAATCTAAAATAACACAATCAACTTGTGCCAGTTAATTATGCCGGAGCTTATCGTATAGGTAATTTGTCTTTTGTATTTTGTGAATATATGTATCTATCCCTTAAATTAAGTCATGTCGTTACTTGACTAATATAAATAATTACACCCATGTACATTTAGGGGAAGAATGAACAACTCAAAATATGCGCAACTAACTAATGCAACCACCCGCGGTTATCCACTTATTTAGATTAGGTAATATAATTCATAATATAAAATTCTTTGCTTGGATTGGAATGATTAGTTAAAAAATTTATTATACCTTCAGATACCACCAAATAAACACAGTTCCATGGACAAATTGATGCCCGCTAGGATGTTTAAGAAAGCAATCCCATTCATCAGCTTCAAAATGTCAAGGACTAAATTGTAAGAAAATTTAGCATAATATTAAACAAATCCTTTTTTTGTGTTGAAATATTTAAATATTTTAAATTCCATCAATTTCAGGAAAACAATAACTATTCATCAACCCAACCCAATATCTATCATCATCTTGAATCCTGGAACAAGAAGGAAATAAAAATCCATGATGTCGAACCATCTCATCCCTTTCACGGCGACTCTAAAGTTTGACACTTTAAGCAATTTAATTTTTTAAATATTTACAATACGTTGTAGGATAACTATATGTAATATATTATAAGAAAACTAGCTTAAGAAACACACCCGCAAAATTTGGGTATGCACTTTGGCCTTAAGCTCAGCATAAAAACGAATCCAGAAAACCAAGTAGACTTATAAAATAATTAACATTCGGAAAATAGGATTGTTCAAAATTCTAGAAAGGCTAGGCATAAAGCGTATTTGGAGTTTTAAATCGCAATGCAATTTTAAAGCATTGTTTATAAAATATAAACGGATGCATATTTTTTTTATAACGCATATGTCAATTAAGTGGAAGGACATCCTGTTGGTCATTTATTATTTGCTAGCTGTTTTGAATGAGGCCATATCTTTTTGTTATTATTTGCAACATTGGAAATTAGCTTTGACACCTCCAGCTTATACATGAGGTTTATTCTATATAGTATAGGCACTCATAAAATGTACATTTTTTAAGGAGAGGTTATCTACGTTGGTAGTTTATTTCAAATTTGTGTTTCCATTTGTTAACTGTATGCTACTGTAATTCGAAAGCATTTTTTGCTTTAACGATTTCACATTTTAATTAAGAAATTTTCAGTTCTTCTGACAAGGCAGAGATATATCTTGATGACGATGATAATTTTAATTGGAAAGTGTAGGTGCTGTTGCAAATGTTCAAACCTTACAAATTTAAAATGATTTACTCTTTAATTCTTAGTTATATAACACTATAAGCTCGTGAATTGTTTAAGACGATTATATACGTGTAATCATATTCTATGTATTTTCTGATTTCTGATTTCGAGATTTCACACTTTAGATGGGAATACAGATATGATGTATAAGATTATTTTAATCTAAACTAACTCATGCAATTATATTACTCAAAAATGATGATTCTCTTATTCAGTTGGTTTTGCTTCTTCTGGTCTGTTAAATAAGACAAAGTGTGGTTAATAATTTGCAATGATTTTAATAACTACATGATTAAGGGAAGAGGCTTGAAGTAGGAGATTAGTCTGAAATTATTTGAGATAAAATTGGGGTAAAAGATTATAAGAATGGCGAGATGCAGACTGCAAATTGCGAGATGCAGGACTGCAAATTGCCCATTCCATACACAAATGTGTTTGTCGTTTTACTTTGGGCCCCTTAAAATGAAATGAATGCATGTGTAGGTCTTTTTCTTGCAAAAAGTACCAGGATAATGGTTTACTGTTTGTTCTTTATTCTTGGGGTTTCTGGGAACTCCTCAAACCTGAAATGGTTGAATATGAATTGGGAAGCGCATAAACTCGTTCATTCTGTGTAATAGACAATCCTAATAACAACATATTTTGAAACCCAGCTTATTTTATTCTCTTTCATTCGTCACATGCTACCTGATGATGTAAACCTAACTAAACTAACAATTTTGTAGCCATGTGCCCACACTACAAAATTTACCCTGATTTTAAACAATGCTACAGTGCCACTGAAAATGGTTTAATTTAAGGAAGTTTGTCGCAATTGTTTTATTAATTTGGAAAATTTGTATGTGATGTTATTTGCATTCTATTCAATCCATTGATTCAATGAAAGTGTGAAAAATGCGGGTGTCTTTGACTGTGTTAAACTCTAAGCATTTTGATTGTACAAAATGTGTGCAAAGGATAAGAATTTTCGATTTTTGGTTTTGTTATTTTAAATGCACGATCATAATAATAGTCACACATTTAGTTTTACAAAAGACCCATATGAGCCCAACCTTTCAACATTCCCATGTTTAGGGAAAAACTACACCGTTCCTGGGTGTAGACATTGACGCTCTTCTAAACGTATTCGAAGTACGTTAATCTAGGAATTATCAAGTTAGTGGGACAAGCTATTTTTTACTCCTCGCCCGTACCAGGCAATGAAGGAGTTTCATTTTGTAATATTGACTCCTTATTAAATAACTAAATAAAAACAATGATGGATTGAACTTGAACTTGTTTGGGTTTTTCTTGTTCTTCTTCAAGCGCAGTATCTGAAGTATCCTGAATTAAATCATTTATTAATTACTTGTAAATATTGGATTTAAAAAAAACGTATATTTAACGTATATAATTGTACGGGATCCGGATCCTTTGCAAAAAGGTGAAGTGTTTTGCGTGTTGGGAAGATTGGTAACACTATACAAATATAGCGATTATGTATAGATCGATGGGTATCCCACCTTTTGTATTTTTTTTGGAATTTTCAAATCATTGAGAACGTAGTCTGGGAGATCCTCTGTTAGGGAATGGAGCCCGTTCAATCTAAAATAAATTGAAATTTTATGTTAAATCATAATATTTAAAAATTGATCAAAATATATTAATAAATAAGATGAAATAATATGCATACTTTTCATTTAGAGAAATTTTCTTGGATTCAGCATAGCATTGCAATTTTAGCAATGCCCTGAACACATCCCGTAATGGAAACCAAAATGATTCAATTCGGTTCCCATCATTTTCTTCGAAAAATACTTTGGCTGCTTTCCTTCTCTTCCCGTTCCTTTTCTTCTTTTCATACCTAATATGATATGAAACTAATTAGTACATCTTATTATAATAACAAAAATTAATGTTAGGTTGTGCGTGTTGATGGCGTTGATCGTTCGCCACGTTAAATACTTTGACATCGATATCTGGATCATCAAAAACTGAAAAATGCAGATGCAGAGTCTTCAATTTTTGCAAACTTTTATTTCAATATTATTAAATATTCAAAAACTTACTATCCCACGTGCATTCTTGCAGAGATGTTAAAACTTGTTGAGGAGTGAGTTGACCTTGAGTTGGCAGATTTTTTAACAAAACTTCCGTGCGTAGGCTCATTTTGCTTATTTGTAGCACTAAATTTGTTGGTAACTGATCTTCTTCTTGGTATTATTTTTTATTAATTTTTACGTAAAAAGTTTAAAATCTTAGAATGGAGCAAGTGGAAGCTTGAAGAAGCATGGTGCATGATCTTCATCCGCGAAGTTGACCAGTGTTTTGCCCAAGTTGAGATTCACATACAAATATCCAGGTTATTTAGATTTATTTGTTCGATTAGTTTTAATTTTTACGTAAAAAGTTGACCAAAAATAATTGAAGAAAGGATTTTTTAATATGCATTGGCCATCTCTTTGATTAAAGCGATATTGATGTTTGTACGTAAAACATTTCGAAAGTCCAGTCTAACTTTAAGGAATCCTCGTCAGAGTTAGTTTCCAAGAGGACATTATCATAAGTATTAATAGGTTTTGTTGTGTCAAACAATACTACAGAATTTTCTTCGTTTTTTTCCTTATTATTTGCAAATTGTTTTGTCTGTTAAGAAAACATGAAAATAGCCACAAATTTTTTCTAGGTACAAATCGCTGTAACATTTGAACCAATAAAACTAAAATAATTAAAATAATTATTAGCGCGCCAGCTCTTGGTATTGTAGACGACGCCGGGGTACAATTACCTGTGTACTCTGGATAAGTATAATTTAAATGAGGATTACCGACTCAATTCCAAAATCTGCCAAGTCTTTTAAATATACAACTGCGTCAACTTTGAACATAACTAGTTTACCAGAAAAGCTTTCATTTCTAATCCTTATCACATCCAAACCGTCGGAAACGTTCTTTAATGAGTTGTAAATATGCCTTTCTTCCGCAAATCGGAATCCAGCTGCAAGCAAATCATCATAATTTTTAAGAATAACTAAGAACAATGTTATTACTGTGCAAATCCATCCTAGCCAAGAAACCAATATGTTATCATTAAATACCGATATATCCCAATTTTTGACTTTACTATCGTATAAAGATAATGCCTTATTAGGCATTGTCAAATTTTGATTGACTAATGTCGAATTAATTCCGAGTGGTACGAATCCCAGCGTGAAAAAATTAAAAATACTTTTAGTTGTTCGGACAAGTTTGACAGCAGTAGTCACCTGAACATGATGAATGAGTCCACTCGTCACAGCCATTGAGTAATTTGCATCACATTCTGGGCAATGCAAATATTTAACCTTATGTTTCTTTTGCTATGAAGACGTAAATTTCTTCGATTTGACAGATATTTGATTGGGAAACATTTTTCACACCTGCATTCGGGGTTTCCGAAGGCAAATTGTGAAGTGTGAGTGGAATTGTGTGTATGTTGTACAGTTTTTGTTACTGCTATCGGATTTGATGTTAGCATATTATGTTCGAGCATGAAGTTCTGAACTTCGTCTGTCAAAGCTTCTTTAAATGGTTGGTTATTTTCCATCCAAAGCCCTAATTTTAATATTCGATACGACACTTTGCGGCCCTATTTAATGCTTCTTTTAATTTGGAATCCATGGTTTTGATTCTAATTGATATTATACTCCGATATGTTTGAAATGTATTTAGCTTATTTTAGAGAAAGCTGTCTCAGTTGTGGAATTTATTTAGAGGATTTATAGATATTTTTGACATTGATGGATGATGGTATTTTAAAACCTTTTGTACCCGAGCCAAAGTTATGACGCAGATGGACTGTAAGTAAGTCGTAGAATTTGGCAAACCGAACAACCGTATTTTTACTCGACCTATTTTTGTACAACCAAATATGGATTGGACTGAAGATAGAATGACGGCGATGTCACCTTTTTTTATGTGTATATATATAAATGTATGTATATATATAATATTGATATGCGGAAGTCTTGATTCCCAGAAATTTTAAATAAATTTGCTTAAAATTATTGGACGGAAATTCTAGCTTGAATTTGGACAGAAATGATGTCAATAATTTACCGATAATTCTTTTACGAATTTGATTTACTATTTTAATTGTTAATTAAGTTAGTTTAATTTACTGAATGGTACCGGTCAACTTTTTACAACCATCTTACGGCTCTAATGTTAATAATATCAATTATTTATGTAATAATGCACTGTCACTAGAACCAATTCAAGAAATTATCGTAGTATTGGCCAAATAAATAAGGTGAGACTCCCATCTAGAGCAATCAGCAATTGCAAGTTTTACCTACTCCAGTCTCAAGATTCCACTTGCGCTGACCGGGGGCCTACTGCCCTGTGGAATCTATTTATATTTTACGAAGTAGCCAAATTTCTTAAATTATTGTTCGTTACAGAGCCCCGCGCCGCCGAATTTTCGCCGCCGCGCCTCCGACGCCGACCATAAAAGTGACGCCGCCGCCGCCGATAATTTTGTTCTCCTATCTTATTAAAATTGAGTGGGTGTGGCGGGGGGTGTGACGGCGCGCCGCCGCCGAGAAAATTCTCTAAATTTGGCGCCGCCGCCGCCGAGACAGGCAGCGGCGCGGGGCTCTGGTTCGTTATTCTTTATAAATTAATGAATGCATATCAGAGTGAGAGTGAAATTTCAAACTTATCGATACTCGAATGTCGGATAGTTTTCGAATTGTAACTAACGTTTTCAAACCGGAACTAAAAATACTTGACTAAAATTTAGTTTTTCATAATCCTGTATGCATTTGTGCTAAATGCTAAGAGACTTCTTCCTACCAGAGAGATTTGTTACTACCAACCAAGAAAAGTGTTTTACGGCCTGGCAATTATCCTGACGGATAAGTTCCAAACGGCTCCCCTTTTTTTCGGAGTAGTTGGTGCTTATTTCTAATTCTATTTTTCTAAGAATTCGGATGCATACATATTGATTTCCAAACAATGAATGGCAGTTAAAAAACTATCTTTCTTTGATAAATTAAAAATTTTTTTGTTTTAAAATCGATCTTTTTCTGTAAGGATTTGTAAGATTGACTTTCCTGCAATTTTGGTTGAATCCTCCGGTTATAAATGGACTTGAGTCTGGAGTGCTCCTTAGCGAGTGTTCACTTTGTGTTGAGATGGTTATTGTTTTAGATTGTTCTTGTTTAGAGGCGATACTTCCACTAGTTTCACTTGTCACTAATTACTAAAATTCAGTTACTTTTTCCCTAGTCTCACTCTGAGTGGGATAGATTATTTTCCATAAAGTGGTGTTTTTGGTTCGGGTTTCAAGGGCTGCGTCCTTTAAAACTAAGGGGCGCCATGTTCCCGTGTAGTTAAACTGTGTCTCACGAGCGTTATAATATGTTATCTGAACTGTCAGTTTTCTCTTCCCAATCCCTCTTTCTTTATTTTCTCAACTTAATCTATTTACAATACCCAAGTCTTACTTTTAGCTCTTTTCTGGTCACTCTCTCTCTCCGGACTGTCTGATTTTGGTCTTCTTTCCGGGCTGACATAATGACTTTCTTGCCAAGTCATTATGACACAATCATTCCAAATTTTTGTCACATATCATCAACGGTAACACGCACAAGTGCCCATTCCATACACAAATGTATTTGTCGTTTTACTTTGGGCCCCTTAAAATGGAATGAAGGCATATGTGGGCCTGCAAAAAGTACAAAGATAATGGTTTACTGTTTGTTCTTTATTCTTTGTTCTTTAGACAAACACCTCCTCTCCACAAATTTTAAATAGGATGTAACCTATTAATTATTGTTATTACTAATAAACTGAAGTTATGGTGTCTAAATTAAATTACCTCCCGTCAACAATTCCACCCACATCGAGGAAGACACGGAATACATTCTTAACCCCGTTCATACTAATCCATTCTTACCCTCAAGCACACACATATATCCCAATTTAGAAGCCGCACAGACCTCAACTGAATACATATTCAATCCTAAACCAGCCTCAAATAGTCTTCTTACATACCAGACTCCCCCGTAGGAATAATCCCATCGGATCGTACAGTAACAACACCTGAACGACCACCCCCACCACAACGCTTCAATTACATTTGCTCCTGCAGATATTATTAAACTGTTTTGAGCCCTACCATACAACACATCTTCTTTTCTCATGTCAACTATGCAGACAGACCAAATCATCCTAGCTTTCGCTAGAAACACATACGTATTCGTATCGTCAGGTTCATAATAAAAATAAGGAACTGATATGTATGTTTCAAGCGATCCTAGAATAAGAATAATTGGTACCCTATAAGTTTGATCAAATAGTATCCAACTAAAGTTTTTTTTCTCAAGAAAGTAATGTTCAACTTCAACAGACATGTTCAACGAGTTATGCAGAGCAGCTAGAGTACTGCCATCCTTCTTAAATGTAAAGTCTTTTGTATTTGGAAACAGCAACTTGTTAACACCTTTCCTTCCATCATTTCTTAACAATACGTAAGTATTATTGAGAGATACTGTGTTGATTATATCCGTTCCTCCATTACTAAATAATACAACAAATCCCTCTGACGTAACTAGCATGTCGTTTTTACCGTTTCCTACAATGAATGTACAATTTAAGAATTCGATTATGGTAGTGACATTTGCATATGACGATTTTACAATTGGAATTTGCTCTCTAAATGTGGATGGACAATTTTCTAGGGAAGATATAAGTTTATTAAAACCAATCTGGAGCTGTAAGTCAAACTTGAAACTTATAGTTGAAACTTTGTCAAAAATTAAGAAAGGAACGAATTCGTTAGTGAGAATCATAGACTTATTAAAAACTACAGTAACAAATGCATGATTACTTGTATTAAAACTTAGAACTAGTATAACTGACGTATCATCCTCCGTTGCGGAAGCTTGACCAATTGTGTCTGTGAAATTCAAATGCGGTACAAACAAACTCACATGTCCTGCTTCAAAATTGATTTTTATTCTATCCGCATTTGTTCTGTTATAGGGATCTACCATTATTATCGTGAAATTTCTATTTTCAAAATTAAACACTACATTTCCAGACGCATGATAAAGCTCGCAATTATATATTATATCTGTATATTTCTCAGTTGATCCTCCCCTAGTATTAACCAGTATTCGTTTTCTATTCACTTCAAACAATCCTGTGCAGTTAACAATTTCTGTACGATCTGCATCACCAAGAACTAACACTGAGATGTTCATAAACTCAATATTTTCATGCATCCAAGTATGGCTACCAGATATTACTGCAACATGCCCATACCATCGCTGCTCAAAGGTCAGCGAAACTTTTGTCACCTCTTCTTCCCACAAAATTATAATGTTTGAGTCCATTCCCAACTTTACCATTCCTAAAAACTTATCATCTTTTGGCAAGACAAAATCAACTAAACTTTGAAATGGAAATGATATTTTTACCTTGGTTTTGGAACGGAAGGGATGTACAACCTTAAATCTAACCAACCTATTGTTCTCAGACTCTGGTAATTTTATAAGACTGGGATCGGTCATTCCATCCATAAGTAACAGATATTGTTGTGTGTCGTTAGGATTATAGTGTCCTTCTTTTCTTTTTGTGAATCCACATCCTTGACATAAGTAAGTATAAACCGTATGCGCAGCATAATCTATTGGACAAGTCTGTGGGCAAATAAGTCCTCCGAAACAACAATTGTTTGTTAAACCTTCCTCGTGTGCTGCGGGACAGTCAAACATTCCACTTGTTTTCTTTCCTTGCGCTCGAGATAATGTAACCTTAAATACAAACATGGTTGTAGTACTCCAGTTACTAATTAACCCAGCAAATCTTACATTTGACTTGTATCTCAGATTCATCAAACACTTGCGCTGTTGCGAGGCCTGAAATATAACTCCTGTTAAGTTACGATTCTCTGTCATAATATCTTCAATCAGGTCCCTTGCCCTATTGATCGAATCCGCTTTAAGCTCCAACTGGTTCAAAGATGTGGGTACAGGGTAGAACGGAATTAGCTTATTCAAGAAAATTTGAGAGATTTCACTCTCAGAAATGCCTAGGACCCCTTTTTCTTGCAGACGGTGTACATGAGACCATGTATTATATCCAATTTCTATGAGTAACAGTAATATGTCCAACACCAATCCTGGATACACAAAAGGGATAGTAGCAATCGTAGCAGCGATATCCATTAAGCTAAATGCTACTTCAAGTGCGGAATCCCGCAGGTTATGATTGTCACAGTTTTTGCGTTCCACTAAACATGCATGTATTACAGTAGCAGCAGAAATGATTGCTTCTGTATCAAATGCAACACTAGGCACCGAGGCCGTTAAACCTCCCCAATATGATATCCGTTTCATTCTCTTCATGGTTTGCATAACCGTTTGTGGAGTTACTGATGTCTTAAACCAAAGCTTAACCCCACCCGTTTGATATATTCCCTTCTGGACCAGTCTTAAATCATTCCTATAACAAATAAGTACATCTTAAATCAGTTACTCATTTTATCACACCCCGTCAAAAACCTTCTCTACCGTGAAGAGTATTGAAAAGTATAACATATTACCTTGCAAGCATCCATCTTTCCAGACGATGTGGCGATCACTTTGCGAGATGTAGGTTGGTTGTTTTTTTGTATTTTTAATTTTTCGGCTGCAACATACGTGCTTAACATCTCATCCGTTCTTGGTCCAAACGTATCGGGCATTCTCTATAACATCGGTTTGGAAGGTTATAAAAATCGTCAATAAACTTTTAGCAAACACAACAATGGACTAGTTCTTGTGTGCCAACAAGTAAAAAAAAGTTTCAGCAACATTCCGCAACGCTGCATATCAATAAACTATAAATCGAAACCTTAATTATATAGAAAAATGATTACCTCATATACAGGTATAGTTCCAGCAATTATTCTATTAAAAAGAATCTTTGGAACCACAACTTCCGTCCATAAATGTGGAATTCTAGTAGTTGAATAGTCCAATTCCGATATCGCCACGATATGTTGTAAAAGCATAAAAAAGAGAATCCTTGTAACAGATTTCCAATCACATCCTACTTTATATTGTTACCGGGGGAAATGTGTCTCCTTGCTTGTGGGGTTTATACGTTAATGAATCCTCCAGTACATACTCTTCTTAATGCTAAAGTATACTTATTTATTGAATGTTTCGAATGTTCTAATGTTTCCAATGTTTCCTAAATTATACCTAATTATGTAACCTAGTTAACCTAAGTTACATACTAATCCTAACTACTCCGGAAGTGATCCTGGTTGGTGTGGTGTCGACTGGGATCCGATGTCCTGTGCGTTGGGGCTTTTTATCCCAAATCAGTACCTACTGATTTGGGCCTGGGGATTATTTTGGGTAAAGGATGAGACGTATGAAACATACATGATCTCATCATCACTTCTTCTTTCTTTCTTCTTGCTTCTTTCTTCAATCTTATATGATGACATATATTACACGGTGACATTCCCCGGCTCTCAAGCATTAACCTGGGCATTAAGGGTTGCTAAAAGGTAGTATCCTAGTTGGTACTATAATATATATATACAATCCCGGGTTTCTAAGAATACTATTTTGACTTAATTGGTATGATATTGCTGATGTTTGACATTGATGATGATGTAACTAAAGATATGTAATAAAATGATTGAACATGTAATAAAATGTTGAGGAATTAAATTTGAATTTGAATTACATATTTGACTGATAAAACAGAAGTTGCATATATCATGAGTTGAATTTAAATTACATTATTCTACGTGCATATCTCTAATAGAAGTTTGCCTCGAATAATAGTAATAGACTAGATTAATGACATAGAAGACGGAGAACAGAGAATCTTAAGAATAGAGTCAAATGTTACATACATATTATATTCAGATCGAGTTACATGCTTTCATATCCACTATGCATTGGTTATTTTAACACATAAGCAAATAATATTTTACTATTCGTTGTTGGATTATTACATATACAGAAAGATTTTAGTTATCATTTATCATTTAGCTAGTCATTTCTTTGCATTTCTTGAATTTTTGTATACATATTTGAGCTAATCATTTTTCGTGAGTTAATCTTACATCATTCAGACAAATAACAGTATAATATATTTATTGTCTCATTGATATCACTGGTGATGTTGTCGTTAGTTGCAGTGATGTGATGTTGAGATGTGTCCCTCTTCGTGAAGGAGTGGACAGCATCTGAGATAATTTAAAGAGCAATTTATTATTTTGTTTAGCTTGAATTTATCGTATGAATAGTCAGATTGTTGATACTACCACCCCGGTCAGAGTCGTTGTATCTTGTGAAAGAGCTCGTGGAGACTGCGGAGCGGCGTACACAGGTCGCATGTGTGCAGGGAATGCCTAGGTGGGGTTGGTTTGCTGTGGGGGTGGGTGTGACACTGATGATGGTGGTCCTGTTGGTCGGCGTGCTGGGAAGAGCTTGCTTAAAGATGACAATATCTTGATTAACTATTATTCACACATAATTAAATACGCGTGCATGACTAAATTATTATTTTGATTGAATTAAATTGAATTAATTGAATTTAACTGAATGTAAAAATGTAAAATTAATTTTGAAATAATGTATTATTGAATATTGAATAGTTTTTGTTGATATAAATTGAATTTTTGAAATAATCTATCAGAATGATGTAATAAAATTTAATTGTGATTTGATTTGATTATTATTGTTTTTGGAGTAAAATTATTTATACGGATACTCAAAGGGTTTTCACAGAAAATTGAAGTATTTCCTGGCCAGGCCGCTGACAAACGGTGATCTGGACTTATTTAAATCTGAGACTTGTCAGGTCTTTCAGAGTATATTATGTTATCTCTAGAGTCGAGTCATTGTATTATGTTATCTCTAGAGTCGAGTCATTGTTGTATTATGGAGCCAATGTCCGTTAGCCATGGTAACCGTTGGACCAGCGGATGTTTTATGCAGTTTAGAATTTATACTATCCTTTATGGGGTCACGGTAAAATCAAATTGAGTACTTCAAAGAAAAGTTATCGTTGGACAGCTGGATAAGTTAATTTCTCTAGAGTAGAGGTGCTAAAAGAGGCGACCTTTGAGTACCGTTTTAAAGGGACAGGCTTCCGGAAGGGAGATATGTATAATTAAAATTATTAAAATTAGATATTCTTTCCCAGAATAATGTACTCATTAATTAATTATGAAAATCAGTAAATATAATAATATTTATCAGAGCGTCCAGAGAAAAATACCATTATATGAACTTTTTATGTATAATGAGGTAGGGTTATGCGGCCATAGCTTTCCTCATATTTATATTTTTAATAATTATTAATAAAAGAAAGATGGAACTTATTTTGAATTTGTAAGTTTCATTCTTCTTTGGATGAGTACTAATTATTAGTACTTATCATCGATGTTAACCTTTTCCTTAGGCTAGTTTTGAAATGCTAGCATCCATTCATTAAACTTAATTTCCTTAAGTAATCCCTGAAATAACTTAATGTGGATGGGAGAAGTGAATTTAAGATTTGAATTTTTTGAAATTCTCGCACAATGACAACATATCTTCAACCTATTTTTAAATAATACTATCTTAAGTTTGGGTTGAACCAAAATAACTCTTTCCAAATTTGGGTCGTCTAAGACTTTTAGTTGTAATGGAATTTTTGGCATTGGTTGATTGTTGCCGAATGATTACCCAAAACCTAAAGTCCTATTTTTATTTTCATTATGGCTGTTGTGCTATCATTGACGCAGTGCCAATTTGTAGGTACTTAAATTTTATTTTAGTTAAATATATTTATAAGCTCTTCCCCCGTTTCTAGACGCAAATCCCAAGCCTGGGGATTTTGTGTCAACCTTAAATGGATGGAAGGACATTTGAGAAAAAGAACATGGAGGTACCTTGTAGCGTGCCAAAATCATGAGGGATCTATATTTATAGTAATGTGAGGCTATATATCCAATGAATCTTGTTAAAGCAACAACAACGGAACAAAACTAACCCAACCAATGCATGGTGGTCATGGTTACGGGTACATGCGAAAAGAAGAGAAACCGAAATGAGTAAAAATTCGAGAAAATTGGATTTTGTATCTAATTAGCATTTAGGAATGAAAAGTGTTATTTGTGCATAATTGCAAAATATTTATAATAAACATCTTATTCAAGTTAATTAACGTAATTTTTGCTGGATTTTTGTATATTGGTTAGAATTTTGTAGCTGCTTAATTGACAAAGTTTTAAAATCATAGGTTTACACGGGTATTATACTTAACCAAAAGTTTCCTTTGTATGCTCGAGGTTTAGATGCAGGAAAAACCAAAGGTTACCATGCTAATTGTATAACATGGGTAGAATTTTTAGTTAAAATTCTCTTAAGCGTTGAAATAGCAGAAAGGAAATGAGGAAAAAAAAGTTATTTTCGGCCTGACAATATGGGCTGAAATCTGATATCTCGCCAAGAGAGTGTTAGATGTAGTCTGGGCGTTGGACTGAACTATGTATGTAATATGTGGCTTGTAGTCAAAGATCAACAAAGAAAAGGTTGGGGTACATATTTGTTAGGAAAGACTGGTGCCTTGTTTGGCTAGTGATATAAGCGAACCAAAAGGGTTAAGTTGTTTAACGTGGCTAGGTATATGAGTGAGCAAACTCGGAACGAAGAGAAACATGAAATGGGTTTTTGTGCTAAATTTTCTTGCTGTGTATGTTAAAACTATTTTGGAGGATTTTGCTAATTTGCCATCTTCTGAACAACTATTTGTGATATGACCTAATTAGAGTCTTAATGTGAAATTTTTTTACGGTTATTTTGGTTCTAATTACATGACGATCATTGAATGTTTTGTTTGACTATAAATATGCGGATTTTAAGATGAACAAAACGCTTCCCTTTTGCTTATTTGAGACACAATGTATGCAAATGCATGAAATGAGGGCCTGAAAATGATTTTTAATTAGGAAGGTGACAAAATACAATCTTACGAATGATGATAAGAATAGAATTCCAGGCTGCTGGAATTGGGGGCGTTGATCCGCGTTGTTCAGTTTGGATTGTGTGTTGCAAGGCCAACCTACTCAAAGAAATCAATTAGCGACTTGTTTTGAAAAGAATCGTTACTTCCTGTGAAGAAAAAGTTGGTAATTAATTTGTGTTTGGATTTTTTAACAATGGGTGTTAAGAATAATTTTTGTGTAGGTGTGTTCGGTTTCTCGTATGTTGTTCCCATGTTAGTTTGTGGGTGTGATTTTATTACGGATAACTTTAAGGTTTATAATGATCATTGGAATCAGAATCATGAAAACATGGATATTGAGCCACTAATGCCGGAAATAATTAGTGGTTGTATTCATTGTGGACAAGAATTGGTACAGCTTTCTGAAAAGCGTCCAGCAGAAGAATCAATGCATTTACCTGGCACCAAATTCAGGGCGTCAGGAGAATCAGACGAAGAACCAGACCTCACCCCCACTAACAGCCCACCGAAACGACGCATCAGAGACGGGAGGTCCTTCGCATTCGAAATCAACGAAGTACGATCATACCTCGTTCCGAACACGACAAATATTTTATTACTTTTGACCCTCGCTCTCAAATACCGACTCCACCATCCCAGTTACAGAGTTTGACGACCAATCCATTTCGTGGCACCCACCAACCATAACCACTGCATCCATACATTCACATAACCCTGACATCTGCAGTGGGGTCAACACATCAATCTCCCGTAGCAACCGCCAGCACAACACAAGAAAGAACATTACCCCCATTCTGCGACCCAAATCAATCGGCGATCACCAAATATTTCAAGTGACTCCAGTCCCGACTAATGAATTATGAAAATCAGTAAATATAAGGATATTTATCAAAGCGTCCAAAGATAATATCATTATATGAACTTTGTATGTATATAGAGGCAGGGGTTTGCGGCCATATCTTTCCTCATATTTATATTTTCCTTTAATTATTGATAATAAAAGAATATGAAACTTAAATTCGAAATATTTAAGTTTTATATCCCTTTTGATGAGTATTAATTATTAATTATTTTTCAATGATGTTAACCATTTCTGTATGCCAGTTTTGAAAGACTAGCCTCCATTCATTAAACTAATTGACTTAATTAATTCCTGAAATAACTTAATGCGGATGAGAGATGTAATTAAAAATTGAAATTTTGGAATTTATGCACAATGTCTGCATATTTTCATCCTAATCTTTAATCATATTATCTTAAGTTCGGGTTGAGCCAAAATAACTCTTTCCAAATTTGGGTCGTCTAAGACTTTTAGTTGTAATGGAATTTTTGGCATTGGTTGATTGTTATCGAATGATCACCCAAAACCTAAAGTCCTATTTTTATTTTCATTATGGTTGTTGTGCTACCCTTGACGCGGTGCCAAGATAAGTAGGTACTTAAAGTCGTATTTTTATTTTTAAAAGCTCTTCCCCCGTTTCTAGACGCAGGTCCCAAGCCTGGGGATTTTGTGTCATAAATATTATTGAGGTACATTGTGTGCGATGTAAGCATACAAAATTAACTCATTGTTTTTATGCCAATTGGCCAAATTCCATGTTTGTTATGTATTGAATCTAAAATATGACTAAAGTTCAAGAAAAAGCACAAAATGTGTAAGCCACCCTAAATTGTGTGGATGGGCCATGTGTGTACAAGTGAACTTAAATAAAAGTTGTAATATATGGTGTCCATGGTTACTGGTATTTTTATGCTAAAAGGAAGAAAAATCTGAAACGAGCAGAATCGAGAGAAATTAATTTCGTATTTGATTATCATTGGTTTTGTAAAAGTGTTGTTATTAATTGATCGCCAAATATTTATAATAAACATTTTATTTAAGTTAATTAAAGGAATTCTTGCTCGATTTCTTGATATTGGTTAGAATTTTGTATCTGCTAAACTGACGAAGTTGTATATGCATCTGTCTATTCGGATATGAGACTAGCCGGGAGCTTCCCTTGTATTTTTGTGTTGGGGTTGATGCATGAAAACAAAAGGTTACCAGCATAATCATATAACATGAAGAAAATATTTAGTTTAAATTCTCTTCATCATCGAAGAAGGCAGAATGTAAATGAAGGAAAAAGGTTATTTTCGGGCTGAAATTTGATATCTAGCCAAGAGTGTTAGATGTAATCTGGGAGTGTGAATGAACGAGTGTTATGTATGTAGAGCCATAACAAAGGTTGGAAAGGGTGTCATTGCCTATTTGGTTAGGATAGGTTATTACGAGAGAAACTGGAACGAAGAAAGAGATTGAGTTGGGTTTTTAGGATGAATTCTCCTTCTTTGTATGTTAAAAGTTTGCATTATGTTTTTGCAGTTTGCCATCTTTCGCTAATATTTTTTCCGTGTGTACCTAATTAAAGTCTCAATGTTAATTTTTCTTACGGTGATTTTGAGCCTAATTTCAGGGTGATTGATGAAGTATGAATTTCACTCTTTTGTTCAAAGGTTCAATATCAATATTTTCGTGGTTCTGTTCCCAATGAACATTATATTTCTGAAAACTATTTACACAAAAACCGCACTCTCAGAGTAGTAATGGCACAACATTGGAATAACCAAACACACCTACACAAAAATTATTCTTAACACCCATTGTTAAAAACTAATCACAAAAATTACTTATACTTTTTATTCACAGGATGCAAAAATTGTTATTTGCAAGTTTACTAATTATGTTATTTAAGCAGGTTGATCTTGCAACGTACTCTCAAAACTGAGCGACAGAATACGCCCATATGTATTACTTATTTTTATGAAGTTCTTGAAGGAAACGAAAATGAAAATGAAGTGATAATTCCCGAAGAAGAAAACCGTATTGTCGAAAATTGGGAAAATTGAGTAAAATATGGATTAAAGATTAGTGGAAGTGATTTGTTGGTTTAATGATTTAGAACAAGAAGGACAAGTTCTGGGAACCGGGGGACAGTGATGAACCTTATCCCCTGGTTCTTCATTCTCATTCTCCTCTGTGGGGAAAAGAAATTGGACTTGTTATAAAAGTAGGTTGCAAGTGGATGGACAATATTGTACATTGCAATTCATTTTGCTAAGCGCTTTACTAATAAGCTGTACTGCTTGATATTCTGGAGGGGGTTTTTCAGAAGGGGAAATAGCCCGAAAAAGAGCGATAAGATCTGTCGCATATTTATAAGGAGAACGGGATTCGTTATCATTGGTATATAGGACATGTTCAAGGAAAGTAAAAAAATTTGACATTTTGAGACATAATATGAAAATTGTTATTTGAAATTAAAATTGTGAACGATCTCACCAAATTAAGTGGTTGATAAAGAGTCCTGTGATCAAGAAGGAGAATGTCCAATTTTGAGAAACACTTTATTCACTCAGTGATGTTAACAGGAGGTAAGTTGCACTCGTACTAATGTATGTTTGAGATAATAATGAGAAATTGTGTGGATTTTATTGTATAAAATGTATTGGAACAAGAGAAAGAGAGAATGTGTATTGTAAATGAGTGAATCTAATTTCATGATTATCTTGGAACGGGAGAGAAACTGAGTCTTATGTTGTGCCTAAAAATGTATTTGGATTGAATCGGGAGAGCTAAAATAATTATATTCATCTTGGGGTTCACCCCAAGATGAATTCCCTCAACCTGCACACCATGTTGTCCCCCCTCGATGTCCACCTCAACCTGTTGTCCTCCCAACTGCAACCCTTGCTCTCGGCCCTCTTCTCGCTCTAATGTGTTATCTGTCACCTTTCCCTGCGCAAAGAAAATAAGCACTTTAAAATCACGCCACCACTTTTTACTTTGTATTTCATACCTTCATATTTCGTTTGGTCCGATGAAGCAGTACATGGAACAATGCAGGAGGTTTGTGGCGTCTTCCGTTCCTTAAAGTCACCCTAACCTTGTAATTGGTTTTTTGAGACATCCTGTAAAAGAGGCGTTTACGAATGCAATATGGACTGATGGTAAAAGTCAAGTTAGCACAATGTTGGGTGGTTTGGAATTGATGCAAAACTTATTGGTAAAAGTGGCACACATCAAAATATCAAACAACAGACACCAGTATATAACAACTTTTATTTATTTTCTAAAAGAACGCATCAAGAATGCAATGATCATGACTAGCCAAAAGCATTTCAATCTACATAAATCAACTTTGAGACTAACGAGAGAAGTGTATAACTCAGTTCGATGTAACCCGGATAACTTCACGATCGATCTGAAATAAAAAAATGGATTTGTACAAGCGTGTCAACTGTACGGTATAAACTCATTGTAACTTACAATTAGTTTGGCCAGAAATTCGTGGGTCTCCGGACGGTCCAGTGCGGGTGAGAAGCTTGATTGTAGTTGTTTCTTTTCCTTGTTTGCTGAAATGTAAAGCAAAATTCCTATTTAGCAAACCCCGTCATTGCGAACCATACCATTCCCAAAGTTCTGTTATGGCCCAATGATCATTTCGAAGGAGCCCAGCCTTTGTAATCTGTTTCAGTGTCCAGTCCCTCCAGGAGATACTTGTCCCGGCCTTACGCAATTCGCCGAGTGAGCTCCATTCTGCATAACATCCGGCACTATCCACTCCACGGGCGGCTTGTCCTTGGCTATTACGAACCGAAACGGAGTCGCCGTCTCGCTTTCCTCTCCAATGTCAGCAATTGTACGTTGGGTGGGTAACGCTGGGTGGGAACCATCCTAGAATCGCGATTCTTCTCCGTCGTACTCACCGTCTACAGCAATTTTCAATCCGTATTCTATACGTATTCCATCATCAGTAGCACCACAAGGTGATTGTTGAACTCCGGTGGGAAGAATGGTGGTTGTTTGAGACGTTATCATGGTTGGAGAGGAAGTGGTTGTGGTGGGAGGAGAATCGAAATCAGTTAGACGTAAATGTGTCTGGGTCTTTTGTGCCAATTCCTTTTGTCGTAGATCTTTTTGGAAATGCATAGCATTCTTTATAAATGTATCCAAAATATAGGTAAATGGTAAAAGAATTGAAGTGATTTTATTTTAAAATGGTGCGAAAACGTCAGGACCGGTGGCCAATAAAACAGGTACTTTTTGTTTTGTATCTGCTATAGGCATATTAGTTCCAAAACAAAACGGTGCAGAAACATTTAGAGGAAAACGTGTAAAACAAAAAATCATGACATAAAGGGAATTGCAAATATGCATGTGTTTTGTCTCTAATTGAGGTGGAAAGATTTGTAATAAATCTACTTTTGGATTAACTTTTATGAAGGAAGAAAAAAATTATGAACCCATAAAAATTTATCATAATTATTGTAATTGACATCCTCTGATTTGTCTAAATGTTTTAACCATGACCGTAAATCATTTTGTAAATGCTGAAACCGTTGAATGTGAAGGCGAACTTGTTCGGATGTGTAAGATGCCATGATATTGGTGAAATATGTGACTTTCGGTTTCCCGAGCATGGCTGGATGGAGGATTCTGTCTGATGAATATGGGGACAGTTGTTGTATATTCCCTTGATGTTGAAGGGGAGTCTACTCCTAAAAAAACTCATTTTGAACAATGAGAAAAACAGTTATGAAAACAACAATACACTTTAAATGAATGAGAAAAAGTTGAATGGTCTATGGTTGTGTGTGTTCGTGATTTTATTGTGTAAAATGTACACAGGAGAGAGAAAGATAGATGATTAGATTAAATTTTATTAAGATGAGATTGAGAACTATAGTATGTATCTGTATTGGATTTGGGTTTGGTTTGCTTGGAGATTTTATTTCCGAAATTAGACTGAATGAAAAAAAAATGAGAATTTTCTAAAGTTGAAAATATGCCCTGGTTGCACCCACTGTAAGGCACCACTTATGTTACCGGAGAAAGTTCCTTTATGTGGGGTTAAGGAAAGATTCACCAGCACATACTCTGTTTAATGTCAATGTATGCTTATTTATTGAATGTTTCTAATGTTCTAATGTTTCCAATGTTTCCTAAATTATACCTAATTATATAACCTAACTATGTAATCTAGTTAACCTAAGTTACATACTATCCTAACTACTCCTGAGGTGATCCTTGTTGGTGTGGTGTCGACTGGGATCCGATGTCTTGGGTGTTGGTGCTTTTTATCCCAAATCAGTACCTACTGATTTGGGCCTGGGGATTATTTTGGGTAAAGGATGAGACGTATGAAACATACATGATCTCATCATCACTTCTTCTTTCTTTCTTCTTGCTTCTTTCTTCATTCTTATATGATGACATATATTACACGGTGACAGATGGTGATGACATCCTGAATTTTCTCAATTACAAGGAATAAAGTTAATGAATGGATGATGAATATTAAAATGGATGACGAGTTTCAGATGAGGACTTGACCCAACAAGGATTTTACTTGACTAAAAACCAGTAGAAAGTAGTAAATTTGCAAAGTGTATGTATACCTTATTCCACCACCCCTGAGGCAAATTCAATTCATCTCATAAAATTACGCCCTCAGAACAAACGGTAACACAATGGTGATCAGATCACGATATGAAATTTGCCGCAATAAAAAATGAAAATCTTCCTTGACAAAATTTTCCAGAAATTAAGGTAACAAGATGGTGAATAGAAACAAATTAGTAAAATCTAACGTTGAACTAATAATATAAGCGGTGTTCATAAGCCAGGTGCTATCACAATTGCAAGCCTCAAGCCTCAAGCCACAAGCCAAATAATTCCCAGGGATTTTGGCATTACTTTCTATGATTATTATCCAAAACCTAAAGGTCTATTTTTGTTTTCTTATTTTCCTCATGGCTGTTTTACTTTAAGGAGTATAATATTCATTGGTCACAAAATCACCAAAACATTGAGATTGACCCAATTATGCCCGCTATAATTAGTGGTTGTAATTATTGTGGGGTAGTATTATCTCCCATCGAGTGGAGTGGCCATTTGCAGACAAGTATTTCTTATTTTTATAAGTCAATTGAAGTGATTCGTGATGAGGGAAATAATGTTGCTGAAAATTGGGAGTAAAACATGGACTAAATATTAGTGTTTAGAACAAGAAGGGCAAGTTCCAGGGACTAGGGAACAGTTATGAACCCTATCCCCTGGTTCTTCATTCTCATTCTCCTCTGGGGGAAAAAGCAATTTAACTTGTTGTAACAGTAGGTTGCAAGTGGGTGGCCGACAGGGCAAAGTGCAATTTATTTTTCTAAGGGCTTGACAAATAAGCTGAACAGCCAAATATTCTGGAGGGGGTTTTTCCATGGGGGGAATAACCAGAAAAAGGGCGGTAAGATCCGTCGCATATTTATAGGGTGAACGTGTTTCGTTAGAATTTGTATATAGTACATTCTCAAGAAAATTAAAAAAATGAGAATTGTGGGTCATAATGGGAAGATGGTTATTTTAAATTAAAATTGTGGTTATTATAAATAATTATAAATGTGAACGATCTCACCAATTAAGTGGATGATAACGATTCCTGCAGTGAAGAAGGAGAATGTTCAATTTTGTGGAAACTTGTGAATCACTTGGAGATGTTAACTTAAGGTAAGTTGCACTCGTACTGTTGTTATAATGAGAAATTGTGTGATCTCGATTTTATTGTATAAACTGTATTGAAACGGGAGAAAGAGAGAAATGAAAGAGAGAGATGAGCACAGAAACTAAAGTGTGTATTTTGGTTTTATTGTTCTAAATGATTGAATTTAATTGGGTTGAATTGGGAGAGCTGAATGGAATGAAAGAATGAAATTTAGACTGAATTTTTAAAAGGTTTTATTTTTGGAAGGGGGTACGAGGACCACTGAAACCCTTCCCCCATGTTTAAACCGAGGTGTGAGGCACCATCATGTTGCAGGTTATTTCCTCTTCCCTTTTGTGTGAGGGGAGGAGTATGAATTAATGTGGCCTACAACGGATCTTATTTTATGTTTCTTTAGGTTATTATATTTATTCACTATTTCTGCAGAACTACTCACTATTTAACCTAACTAACCTAACTAACCTAAGCTATCCTAAACTAATCTAAGCTTGGGACGACGTCTTGGGTAGAGAGGTTCGGGATCAAAAGGATAAAAAGATGAAGGGGATCCTTTTGGCGATGTTTGGGGCTCTTATATATCCATCCAGATCAGGTAGGTACCTGATCTGGGATCTGGGTTGGTTATTTTTGGTGTTGTTGGTTTCTTTTCTCTTCTTTCTTCTTTTGCATATCGAAGGCTGCGACACATGACTAGCCAAAAGAATTTCAATCTACATCAATCGACTTTGAGACGACGCGACTAACGAGAGAAGTGTATAACTCAGTTCGAGGTAACACGGATAACTTCACGATTGATCTGAAACAAAAAAACGTTTTGTACAAGCGTTAAATCAACTGTACATTATAAACTCATTATAACTTACAATTAGTCCGAATTGGCCAGAAATTCGTGGGTCTCCGGATAATCCAGCGCGGGTGAGAAGCTTGGTTGTAGTTTTTTCTTTTCCTTGTTTGCTGAAATGTAAAGCAACATTCTTATTTAGCAAACCCCGTCATTGTGAACCATGCCATTCCCAAAGTGCCGTTATGGCCCAATCACCATTTCGAAGGAGCGCAGCCTTTGTAATTTGTTTCAGTGTGCAGTCCCTCCAGGAGATTCTTGTCCCGGCCTTTCTCAAACCGAAATTCGAGTGCGCTCCATTCTTCATAACATCCGGCACTATACACTACACGGGCGGCTCGTCCTTTGCTATTACGAACCGAAACGGAGTCGCCGTCTCGGTTTCCTCTCCAATGTCAGCAATTGTTAAAAGAATAAAACTGTTTATTGTGTTGGAGATTGTAGTTCTTGTGCGTTTACCCTGCAATTCTTCTTCGAATTCTCCGTCGTCCTCTCCGTCTACAGCAATTTTCAATCCGTATTCTATACATATTCCATCATCAATAGCACCACAATTTTGTTGTCTCACTAATCTCGGCAGAATTGGAGATTAGAAAATGGTCACTGCCCTCTTCCACATCGATGACCTCAATAACCTGCTGGGTTTGTATGCAAGAATGTTCCTTTTTATTTTTTTGTATTTGATATTAGTGTCTTCATTTGGTAACTTTTCCATAATCACAAAACAAGGTTTAACTTAAACAAGGTTTAACAAGGAATCGTCCATAAATTCAAAAATTCTGCTAGTAGCACTGACTATTTTTGAACTGAACATCATAACTAGTTAGATTCGGGGAGTGGAACTTCTGAATCCTCCAGGTCTTCCTCTAATTCTTGTTTTTTTTTGGATTTCTTCGGCCAACTTTAGCGTGTTGATCATGGTGTCCTTGCGGACATGATCCATGACATCGACACACAGTTGGTCCTCCTGATGATTGCGAACCTCTGCGACCTCCTTCTCCAAATTGTCCACTCTTTTGAGAGCGTCGAACATCAAGTCATTCTCTTTAGGGCATCTAAAAAACAACAAAACATGTAGTTATCGAGTCAGAATGAATATGTATATAAAATGAATTCTTTTATATACATATTCGGGAAAAACAAATTCAATCCCAAGAATCGAACCTATATTATTCTTGAATTAAATAAATGTTATGATAAATAAAATGCAGTGACAACTCGCTTCTTCAGGGCACAACACATCCGTGATGGTTCCTTTCTCCGTTTCTGATGTGACCGAATTATCTTTTGGATTAAAAATAACGGTCGTCGTGCCTGTCACGGTTATGATCAGAATCTTCAAATTATCTTCGTCCGTCGTACAGATGGCCTTATATGTAAATTACGAATTATTAGATTGAAATGTCTCAATTAAAATCAGACTATAATCAGATTCTTACCGAAATCTCCGAGCAACAGCTCCGAGCATCAGCAACACCTGAATTTTGTGTTCGTTCTTCCTCCATGTCTCAATTAAAATCAGACTATAATCAGATTCTTACCGAAATCTCCGAGCAATCAGCAACACCTGAATTTTGTGTTCGTTCTTCCTCCATTCTAATCAAGATGACGCAGAAGAACTGTTCAAACATCCACGTGATGAAATATTAATTGATGTGAGTAATATGACCACACACTTTTGGGGCGGCCTGTGGGGGCTTAACATCATGTTGTGGGATCTGTTGTGGGTGCAAAGATAAGAAAGAGAAACGTGTAAATGACAATACTATAAATGGCATCCTCAATCCACCCACCAGAGAGCAAGACTCCTCACAAATTATTCGAAGTCCACCTCAAGACACAAAGTCCTTGACAAAAATATTAGAAGAGCACCTGGGAGAAGGCAAGAAGCACGCCACGGAATCGTTGGCAGTTCATTAAATGATGCAGAGACAAGCAATATCAGGAACTCCCTGAAGACGTACGAAGAAGCCTAATTTACCCTGCTTTGGAGGATGACAATGCGATCGACTCTGCACTAAAGTAATTCTGCAGATTGTATTTTTATTTTACATCAATATATATTACAATCGAAATATTTTATATCATAATTGTATATCATGTATTTTTATTTTATATGACAATCCGATGTACTCTGCACTAAAGTAATTCTGCAGATTGTATTTTTATTTTAATATTATATAATATTATATTTAATATTTTATATCAATATATATGACACCTAGATGTTGATTTATGATCAGGACGTTTTATTATATCTATTATTTTATGAAACAATATTAGCATGAAACAATATTATTATTTTGCAATACTCATAGAATAACCACTCAACTCCTCGAATGTCACTACGGGCATCTTTTTTAAAATAGCATCAAGTTCCTTCCACCCAAGCCTTATCTTCCTAACTGTTTTTGGCAAGGGAGGTAAACCTTCAGTCGTGGGATCGTGTGGGATATTTAATGGGCCTTTTTGTACTTAAATTTAGTTTAGCATGTTTCATAATTGTGTCCATTGAGTAATTTACGTTGGAGTATTCCAGCCCAACGTGAGTAATAGCAATTTTTTCCTGTCTACTTACTCTCTTTTTAATCCTCATCTCTTTCGCTAATCTTTTACAAAAAATTATTCTATGTTCATGCACTTGTTCGGGAATGGATGGCCACATTCTCAAACAACCTGTCGCTTTTTTAAATGTTTGTATCCATTTTCTTTTAATTTCATGCTTGTCCTCATTGGTAAGTTTATAAACTTTTTTTGGAATGCTATACTGTCTCCATGGCAAAGATGGTAAAGGTGATGAAGATGATGAAGTTCACACTTCTGGGACTATTGGGACGACTATAGCCATAAACGGGGTAATTAGAAAATGAATTACAATAATTCGTTAAAACATACTGAAAATTGAAAATTCTACCTAATGGTTTTGGGGATGAATGGGCTCGTTCTAACAGCTTGAGCTTATCTATATCCATTCAATTTCTTGAAAATGTGTATTACAAATTCATTTACATAAATTACATACGTTTCATCCTGTGATGCCTTCCCATGATTAAAGAACTACCAAAAAACTATTTTAATATGCATGAAATGTTATGTACCTGTTTGGTGGGCAAACTTAAAAGCAAAAAGTGGGTATTTGACTCTTTTGTTATGAACCAGGTTTGTCAACTGGGAGTCCGTAGAGAAAATATTAGTAGTAAGCAAAGAGAAAGCAATCCAAATAAGGAATGTGAATACCTGGTGTAATTAATAATATATGGGAATGAGTGCTCACTCATTCACGCTAAACCTTCAAAAAATGCTACAATTCCAAAAACGCATTTAAGTACATACTATTAGTATCACCTCAATTTGTCAACTTACAAAAAATAGTCCCTTCAAAACCAATCCAAAAACTTCATTATGCACACACACAAAACAAACCATCACGAAATATGCAATATCATATCAGTACACTGCAAATTGCAATATTTTCACACAAATTTCACAAATTTTACAACCAACCAACCAACACTGTCTTGTCTTCGTTTTGTTATAAATGAGCAATAATCAAACAAAGAAAAACAATGACAAGAAACAAACAAGTAGTTTCACGGGACTATGAGTCACCCATATACCCTCCCATGCATTGACCACTACCGGCCACGGGCCTGCATCAATGATTGTTAAATGTTGTTTCAAAAATATTGTCAAATTTTTTTTATTATCATACTATCCTTGAAAAACCCATTCAACTATGTGAAATTTAATTTAATGAACATTTTTATGTATACTACAATAATATTACATTAATTGACAAAAAACAACCACGGAGTAGTTGAAGGACCCGCGCCACCAACATTCCATGTATTGCAGCATTCAGCATGTCTCTTGTACAAACCTCTTCTCAAAGAGAAGAGGTAAATCATATAAATAATAAATATTAATAAAATATTAATTTCTCAATTATATTATTTGGATAAATATTATGCTAAAGTTTTGATTAAATATTATGCATTTATTAACTAACATGCATATTTCAACACAATTTTCCGAAAATCATACATTTATGGATGGACAGACATCGGGTATATCAGCCCTGGTTCGAGCTACAAGCCCTGGCTCGGGCTAATGTAGTTGTCCGACCGACTCCGAGTGCGTGTACGCACCTCTACCATATAGTGCAGAATCGCATACGTCTCCCGTACCAACCACACTTCACCCTGAAGTGTGTTTGGTCGCATCAACAACCTTTACCGTCCCTCATTTCATGTCAGTTATCCATTTTCTCGTAAGTTGTGGACTGAAATGTTTAAAAACCTGGTTCAAAACTACAATTATACTTTGTATGAAATGATTGAATAGCTAATGGTATTGCAATCCCATCTTTTCCCTTATCGGCTGGGTTTACAGAATCATGATTCAAAACGGAATTTAAAGCCATTGGAATCAAAGTTTAGCATGGCGTAAAAGAAAAAGGACGTGTACCGTGTCTAAAAGTAATTGATAGTACGTATCATCACGCATATGAGGAGGAAGAAGATTTACATAAACTATTTTTGCCAAAAGTGTAGTGAATGGCAGTAAGACCAATGATCCATGAAAAAAGACAATCGGGTAATATGTCCAAATTATGCGATAAAGGATGCGAAATTAGAAGCTGGAGTAAAACATGAAATTTTAGGCCACGCAAGTTCTAACAAACCATCTGGTGCGTTTCGAAGTTCATCTTTGTTTAAAATTGAAATAAAATGATTATGACCTAAATGTGTCTGGGTGTTTTGTGCCAATTCCTTTTGTCGTAGATCTTTTTGAAAATGCATAGTATTCTTTATAAATGGATCAAAAATAGAGGTAAACGGTTAAAAGAATTAAAGTGATTTTATTTTGAGAATGGTGCGAAAACGTCAGGATTGGTGGCCAATAAAACAGGTACTTTTTGTTTTATATCTGCTATAGGCATATTAGTGCCAAAACGAAACGGTGCAGAAACATTTAGAGGAAAACGTGTAAAATAAAAAATCATGACATAAAGGAAATTGCAAATATGCATGTTTTTTGTCTCTAATTGAGGTGGAAAGATTTGTAATAAATCTACTTTTGGATTAACTTTTATGATGGAAGAAAAAATTTTGAACCCATAAAAATTTATCATAATAATTGACATCCTCTGATTTGTCTAAATATTTTAACAAGGAACGTAAATCATTTTGTAAATGCTGAAACCGTTGAATGTGAAGGCGAACTTGTTCGGATGTGTAAGATGCCATGATATCGATGAAATATGTGACTTTCGGTTGCTCGAGCATGGCTGGATGGATGATTCAGTCTGATGAATATGGGGACAGTTGTTGTATATTCCCTTGATGTTGAAGGGGAGTCTACTCCTAAAAAAACTCATTTTGAACAATGAGAAAAACAGTTATGAAAACAACAATACACTATTATAAAGACCCGTGTGAAGCATTTCTTCACAATATACATATTATGGGACGTGAAACTGTTGTAACAATTACTGATAGTAGGTAAAAGCTATCTTGAAAAAGTAGCGTTTCTCTAGTGGGCGAAGGCTACATTTTTAAGTATATTAGAACTTCACAGCACCAATCAAAAAAGTGGTGTGGTTTATGTTCGTGGATTTAAAGGACTCGAAATGATATCGGGGAAATGATGGAGGAAATCGAAGGGTGCTGCATGTTAGATAAATGAATATGGCTCAATGGTTCTGTATTGTATGTGTAAAGGATAGTATTTTTTTATTTGTTAAAACATGACGTTAACTCTGCAGAGGAGAGCTGACTGAACCTGTTAAAAAAACTATATATACCCATCCTCATTGATTTGCGTTGTTTGCTTACTGTCATTATCTGTAACGGTACCTTTGTCCTTCTGCAAAATGTTTCCTATAAGCCATTTAATGTGAGTTTGATGCACAATGATGATAGACAAACAAAATTGCAATGAGTGTATAAAGCAGGCATTTATTTTAAGAGAACAGATAGCATTCACATAAGCTAGAAATAATGAATAGTCAATTGTTTGGAGAACTTGCTATGCCATGCTTTCAGGAGTAGAATCTTATGCCCACCACACATTAAGCATAACTATATATTCATAAGCATTGCGACTTATAAGACGTCAGTTTTATTTATTTATAAAATTATGTATTAGTTACCAAGCGATTCTTAAATATTTTATAGATTTGTATCTCAGTATGAATAATTGTTTTAACTTTATTTTGTATATGAGATATACATCGCTATGCAATTACACAACTTATTTTTAAATGTTAATAAAATGATCTACTTTAAATATACTATCAGCTTTTGCGATTTACCATTATTTTAATATTGGACCGGCCATTCGTAAAACAGCACGAGGTAAGATTTTACATTATAAGGATGATGATTGTGTCTATGAAGTGGATACGTTCTTTCAGATATGTTACGTTTACGTTTATTAAGTTACACTTTCATACAAAAATAATTCGTAGTTTAGCGTTGATTTTTCGTTACCATTTGAACCACTAAAAAAATAATTAAATGTGTTGGATCTTCTCGAGATTACTGAATGCTCCTTTATACAATAATTTAAATTGCATGCTTGTTAAACATTGCATATACCAATAATTTACAGAACATAAGCAATAATATAAAGAGAAGAATTTTATAGCTTCAATGACAACATTGCTCTTCTCAACATACATAGAAATATAGGAACTACATATATAATTACATTTCCTACCAAATCATACTGTTACCGTCCTACCCATTCTCCTACATTCGATTGCATTTGATGGAATAAACAACTTGCAATCCCTTACATTTTCTCTAACCAAACCAAAGCACATATACTTGCATATAAAAAACTGCATAATTTACACAAAATGCGTGGATTGTGTTACCCACCTCTCTAAATTTATCCAAGGAGAAGAGGCGTGTGATGATGCAGGATGAAACCTAGACGAGTGGAGAAGGTGATGAACACAAGCAAGATATGGATTGAAGCTTTGCCGTTATATAAATATTTTTGCAGCTCTTTCTCTTAGCACTATTTTTTGCTTTCAGTGCGTCACTCCCACCGAAATCGGAATATTGATTAATCCTAGGTCCATATCATCTCCATCCTCTTTCTGTTGCGGTTAGGAACAGAAGATAGGTAAGAATCGGTTTTAATATTAATTTCAACGCGTGTGACCGCGTTTCATTATTTTGTTTGTAAATATACTGTTTATAACTTTCAGGCTCAAATTCGAACAACACTGGTTCACTGAGTCAAGTTCAAGTTCCATATCAAGGCAGTGTGAAAATTGTGTTGTGGGAGTGGTTCATTCGGAATCGAACTGCATCTCTACGCTCTTATGTATAACCAATTAGAGATGTAATAATATGAAGGCGAGTATAATAATGAGCAATGCAGAGAGCTGTGTGTCTATTCAGCTTCATATCTATACTGTTTTATTTAGCTAAGCATCATCATAATTGATCACATTCATGCCTAATTAATTAGAAACATTATTATTACACATCTACCTATATATCATGACTGCCCACCACAATCGAAATGTGGTAATATTCAAATCTTTAATTCAATAAACCATTTTTCGCCATCACTTCTTTTTTGCAACGAAATTCATAACGATAAATTGCTAATCTTCATTGATCCCAATATTATATTTGTAATTTAAATTTTGTATTTAACTTCTTCACAGATGGACTTGAATTTGGTAATCGGATTGGATATAATTCTTGCGCTCTTGTCAATCCCAGCTCGAAACACCAGCTGTAAAATGTTGCCTCCATATTGAGTTGAATGATGAGTAACCAAACAAAATGAATGGAATTAAAATAAGTATATTATTATAATTCCATATTCATAAAATGCAGATGCAGGTGCTATGCTATAACAAACACTTTTGTTGCCCAATGTAAATTACAAACTTCTTGCAAAAAACCTCCAGTACAGCTTTAATTAGCCCGAGCTAGGAATATCTTTGATCATTCATTTCGTGTTTGTGAAAGAATATTCAAAATTTCAGCTTAATTGGGCGAGTTTGAGAAATTCACTCCAAACCGCTGGGGGTTACCACCACTAAAACTTGTTTCCTAACCATCCGATTTTTCCCAAATTTGGAATTGAACAAGTATTTGTCATGTGCTACGATCGTGCGAAATTTCAAATCGATCGGATAAGTTTGAAAAATTCACTCAAAACCAGTGGGGGTTGCTATCACTAATTTTTTTTTCCTAACCACCCGATTTTCCTCAAATTTCAAACTTAACATTTTTTTGACATTTGCTAAAACCATGCAAAATTTGAAGTCGATCCGATGAGTTTGAAAATTTCACACACCCCCACCACTGCACTTTTTCATGGTAGTTGGTCCACCACTAAAACTTTTTTTATTTTTGGACCGATCATGCCCATTTTCGAACGTAGCCTTTGCATTGGCACGATTTACTTGTGGTAAAAATGTGGAGTCGATCGGTTAAATAACTCTAACGAGAGTTATCGGAGGTACAGATAGACAGATAGACCGACAGACAGACGGACGGATTTGAGGATTTCATAAGCCCTAGCTCGGGCTAAAACTGGAATTTTAATCTACAGATAATGCTACTAATGACTCCGACCTAGTGACTACGAATCTTAAGGATTGTTTTCGCTGCACCCAAACCGGTGATAACATATTTCTGGTAAGTGGAGGGAGATAAAACCAAATGTGTCGCATGCAACAAATTTCCTGAACCATTTTCAATGAAATTTGTGAAATTCCATGATAGCCGTGTAATACATATTCACCGTAATTAATTAGGCCCTTTATTCCTTGATGAAAGTCTTATTATACAGTGTAAATGATTCACCTTAACTCTCATAAGATAATGCAATATTTCCTTTGATGACATTACTCATTCGAGTCAACAACTGGTTCCCACAATGGTATCCCCATTTGAAATTGCTTGCGAAACTTTTTGTTTGGCCTTCTTATTATAACAATGGTCTACTCGTATAACTATGATATTTTGCTCCTTCGCTTCCAATTGCACTCAAATTATTTTGTTTATGTACTCAAGTTTGCTAACTCCTTGAACAATGTATTAATGTTTTGTATTTCCACTCCTTGAACTCCGTATGTAATATGCACACTTGTACTCATATAGTTACGATAATATTATTTTATTTGTGAATTCGTACGGTGAATTAAAGATGAAGTAAATCAATCCAATCTAATCCAATTCATTACTATTCCTTATACATGCTGATTAATCATGCTAGACCATAATAAATAAAAATTATTGTAATGCATTTTAAATGTACGAAGAAATGTATGAACTTACAATTTAGGTTCTAATTTTGTATGTATATTTTACATAAAAATATACATACAAAATTAATATACGTAATACATAATACATAAAAGAAATGTATAATAAAAGTTTTAGGTTCTAATTTTGTATGTATATTTTTTATGTATAATAATGCAATATTTTGTAGTAGATAATTTTTGTGGATGAATTTCCAATTGTCTTAAAACTTATAAATATTACTGTCATTTTCGTATTGCATATGATGTGTTTGAATACTCCATTAAACGCGAATGTACAATTTTCTAATCTTAATAAAATCAAAGAAAACTTTCGCCCAAACAAAGCAACAAGATTGATGGTGAAATGGCATGCACGTATTTACACAATTCCACAATCCATGTGCACCGAACATACAAATGGTATAATTCTAAGCATCACCCCAGTCTTTCCCAAATACCGAGACATGTGTGAGACATGTGTGTACCACATCTTCAAACAAGGATCCGACATTTAACCACACTTGAACATGCAAGTGCAACACCATCATTATGTTAGGTCATTATATTGCATGTGTAGGTAGCCATACCCACAACACTACTCATTTGTTCTCACTGATCTGCACAAACTCTTACACGACGCCAGTACTCCCCTTCTCATCAACTGGAGCATTTGGCTAAATTTAGACGAGGGTTCTAAAGATGTAGAAAAGAACCGAAACGGGTGGGAGAGGAAGGCTGGGTACATGGGAAGAATCGTTTGCTTCTTCATAGTTTAAAAATATTGCCTTGCAGTTGCCTCCCCGGAGCAAGCTTAATCATTCCACTCGTTTTATTCAATAGTTAGAGTAAAATTAGTTCAAATTTCTATCAATTTATTTGTGCAAATTCAAAATTAACAACGCCACCAATCAATAAAATATAATTGAACAATTAATTTGGCATCTTAGTGAAAGTCAAGTGATTAGTGAAAGTTATCAAAATATGACAATAAGAGATATATCTGCCATAGGAGTTAACCTATGCATACAATAGTTATTATTGGATGCCGAATTTAATACTGTATATTTAATATTCATTAATTCATTAATTTTATTCAAGTTGTTTTTTTCTCAAAAGTGGTAAATTGAAGTGTCAATTTTCGGATAAGCGAATTTTAATTAACATTGCAGAAAACAAATGGATGGAAATATGACAGGTGACAAATTGGCAAGTTATATGAACTTACAAACTTTGCTAAAAACTAATGCATTTATATGTTATGTATGTATTTGAATTTTAGATCACGAACCTCAATCCGCAAGGGAAACTTTTCAGAGACAAATTCACATCTTAACTATGTGTTTTGTTTGCTACTTAACAATTTGAATATTGGTTCGTGTATTACATACTGTAACTTAGTACAAAATTTGTGCTTACATTCAAATTAAGAATTTAACTAATGACATGCATAAAATCCTTAGTATAAGAATTTTACAAATCCCTCATTATGATATCTTGTTTGGATGTGTGTACAAAATTGATTTTTAATTCGGTTAAAATTTTTTCTAGATATTCGATGCCTCGTTATTTAATGCCTCACATCAATTGGATCCATCCGATGGTAGCGAAATTGTAAGGTAGTTATTTCTACATCAATAAATTACTACATTTAAGGAAAATCAAGTTTATGATTATTTAATTGACTTTTTGGCAGGTGAAAGAATAGGTGCACCCACATCTGTGATTATGAACGTCCACCGTCCATGCTAATAAAATTGGATGGGTAATTTTGATTCAACTTGAGAAATAAAGAATAATTGTAAAAATGTAGTTTTTTATCAATCCTCACATTTTAAATTTTTTGCAGATAAGTGAACGGAAGTGTTGGACCCCAAAAATTCTCTACTTCAACTTTACAACGCAAGGACTACACGACACCAGTTCCAGCGATAGAAGCTCATGGATGGATATTCAACGCCGCATTTTTAAAGTTTGAGAATTTTTGCCAGCCTGTTTTAGTTAGGATAATAATAGGATAAATTATAAAGTAGCGTATAAGAAACATTTCAATGATGAGCATAAAAAATTCTTATGCATGATCTTGAACTTTTAGACTGAAAGTTTTAGTTACACTCAAGTCAGACTATTTACGTCTGATTTTCGGTTACGTTGACAGCGTGATGGCTAGTGCCTGATCATGCAATTTTTTATAATTTAAGACTGACATGTTTCAATTCTAATGCTCGGCATAAAATTCGCAAGATCTTCAGATTGTTCGGTTTAAAAAAATTCGTTTAAGAAATTAATTATCTGTTTCACAATTTGTAGTTATTTTTTATTTTGTAGTTATTTTGAGTCGCAATGGCTTTACATGTTTTATGTTTAACGGCTCAATTCAATACAGCGACTTCATCTTATCTTTCTTAAACTTTATTTAAAGCAACAAAACATATGTAGAGTTTTGAGTATCTAAACAAACCTAGTCGTCAATTGTATTAAACGTTGCCGTTGTCTTGGTTACAATATAGTGATATCAAAGTTTTAGCGTCTCGTCACATTCTGTGGAGCATGTATTAAAAAGATAAAATCCTGAATGGCTGAATTGCTGAAATCACTTAATTGTAAAGCATTCAGCCATAGTATGGCTGAATGCCATACTCACCACGGTATTTATTATTGATGATATCTTCATACTCTATGGTCAAGGGCAACTACAGTCCGTTTTGTTATTGAAGACCTCCAAAAATATGGGGGGCTGAATTAATTTTTGCATTCATTTCCATTTGTTATTTGTTTGTTAGTTTTGTTTGGCATTTATATTGGAAGAAGGTTAAAGAGGTTAAAGATGCATCTCCAAGCATTTGTTAGGGTGATGAGTTAGTGTGTCATTAGTTCATTTTGTGAAACAGAAAATCCTCGTGATAGTGTTGAGTTGACGGGCGAAGAACATGCAAAATATCAATGTGCTATAAACTACTTGTAGCACAGTAATCTTTACTGCTTCACTTCGAATGAGTGGGCTCTATTTTTGTTGTTCGAGACAGTTGTGTGGAGTTCATTCGGTGTCTAAAGTTTTTTCATTATTTAATCAGTGTTGGCTATTTAATTAGAAATTTTGTATGGTTATCTACTTGGAAGAGTAAATCATTGACTTTTGAAACATTCATAAAAACAAAATTTATTAAAACAAACTGTAAAAAATGTGTGAGCGTCAATGCCAACGTTTCCCTCCATCTAGTATCATGCGTGCAAGCATTCAGTTATTAATGCTACTGCTATAAGTTAAAGGAGAAAGTTAACGTTAGTCATACTGGTTTGATGTCAACGATTTTATTGTAGAAGTTTTGGATAGCGTTTCTGGAGTAAAAAAAACCGGAGGGTTCGTATGGGTTCATTACTGTCCTAGGGACGAGAAATTGGTCGAAAGTTTTTACGCGATTTACAGTACAAATAATTGCAATAAAAATAAAATTCCAATAAAAATAATTAGGAAAAATGATTAAAATAACGCTGATGAAAAGTGACATATGTTCAGCTGGAACAATGGAAATCGTAATTCCAATTGTTGAGAAGCCATCCAATTTTTGCAAAAAAAAACAAGATTACAAATCCCGAAATAAATATTAAGGGGGAATTGGATAAGGAGAAGGAGAATTGGTGGTGGTTACCCCAACCAGATTCAAACCTAATTCCACTCCAATGTTCGAAACGTTCATGTTCGAAACCCCAATGTTCTTGCAACATGTTTCTGAAGTTACAGGTACTTAGGGATTAAGTACCGTGAATAAGTGTATTTGTTTTAGATTTTAAGAGAAATTGGAAATGATAAACAAATAAGCCTTGCTCTACCCAGCGCCCCACTAAGACTTAATGTATGGAGATGAGAGAGCATTTATCCTTCAAAAAGGAGGCCTATCGTAGAAATTTGTTTGTAATTGAAGGCCAGCAGGGCTGTATGTATGATGGGTATATATGTGTATATGTGTATGATGATAAAAATTTTTGAGGGGTTATGAGATTATAAAGGAAAGGACGTATTATAAAGGAACTCAAGTGTTTTAATCCAGACGTAAGACTACCGCCTTTAATTTTACTGCTAGAAATGTATGTAAAATGTGTGTTTGATTGCCATTAAAAGCGTTAATGTGAGGGTCATACTACTCCATGGGGAAATGGGGCATTGATTTATTCGTAAATATCTCGTGAATTTGTATTTATCCAAATGTGTGTTTTTAAATTGCATTATTTTGATGATTAAAGTGTTAGTAAGCGTGGGGGAACTTTTCCGTCTGTGGCAATAAAATTCAAAAGTGCCAATTTTGTTATTATTTTAATTCACACCCTGAAATAAACGGTTACGACTTTTCATAATGAATTTAGAACCTTTTAATCGGATCCAAATTGCATCGGATGATGATAGATTTGGCCCACATTATTATTTGTCTCACACTGATGAAAGTCACTAAAAATGCTCTGTTTTTCACTTGTTCCACTGATAGTTGCTGTTTTTCACTTGTTGCACTGAGAGTTGTTGTTTTGCACTTGTTCCACTGATAGTTGCTGGCTTTATCAATAATTAGTGTCACCAGTTCATGTGTAATTGAAAAGAAAATGATTCTTGGGCTACAACCTGCTACAACAATTAGACTGAAAATAATGAAGTTATTTGAGAAAAGAAACTAAAGGTTTTGTCTGACTGGGGCAAAGTGCGAAGACGTCCCCCTCCTGGCACATCCACTTAATCGTCACCATTATGTTGCAGGTTATTCCACCCCTTAGGGTACTGGGGAAGGTAAGGTTCGTCCAGAAACACCAACAAAAGTCCCAGTTTCTTGTTTTTCACATATGTTTCTGCACTCTTATTTATTCCGTTTCTTTCGTATTGAACCAACTATAACATCTTACTGCCAGGTTAAAAACTAACTACGTTAGAATACTATACTATTCAAGAACTACGGTCGTTTCACTATGCGTCTATATCGCCTCCCTTCGTCTTACTTTCTCCTATTTCTGCTAGTACAGTCGGTTTTAAAGTCGTTGAAAGTTGGAATAAGATCATCTTTTCTGCCGACTTCATCTCTTTCCTTCCACTGCTTGCCCGGATTAGGGGTTTTATGTACAAAGCTTATGGCTTCGTAAATACATACATCCATATTTTCATACCTTAAATATCATTATTATTATTTATTTATCCCGGGATATCCCACAGGAAGGTATTCTGCTACGACACGTTCCCATTTCCCCACTCAAAATTGAAGAAAAAACGGGCAAAACTACTCTCGGCTCTTTTGATTCCCCTCTTTCGAGTTTTCGCCTAGAAAATTCGTTTTAGTACCAAATTAGTGCCAGATACTTCGTCTACAATAACTGGTGAACATATTTTTCAAAAACCTTCCCTAACTCTCACAATCTTGAAATACAATCTTAATCTCAAAATTTGTGTAAGGTAGCATGGGATAAAAGAGGAAGTTTATAGACTCTTCGGTTCTTTAAACGAATAAAGTAAATTTTGTAAGTGTCCAAATAAATGTAAGTTTAAATGAAATTTTGGAATATGGGAAATTCTTACGTTTGGGTTTTGACGAATCCATGTTACACCTTTATTAGTACTAAATGGCATGTGTCGATTTCCAAGTTAAATCTTAAAGCCTTCTCCCCCATATCCATCTCAAGACAAAACCATAGTTGGAGGAAAATCAAATTAACAAAATACTTGTTTACAAAATTTAGCCCAAACACACAGAAGACACGTGAGTCACATTTACGCTGGAGGTAATTGAAATGAGGTGGAAGATATCCCGATTGAACCTGGATTATAAGTTTGTATGTTTAGAAAGGAATTTGGACGGTGATTATATGAGGATAAAGCATGGAGTCGAATGGACGAAATTCGTTGCGTATTTTCCCAATTTTTATTAACGGGTGGATAACATGAAGTATCCGAAATGTGAGATTGTGGGAGAGGAATGGTGATAAGAAAAAGTGGGTTTTGGTTTAGAACGAGGGACACATAAGTTTAGGGAAATGTCTATTAATGTTATAATGTGTAAAATAGTCGGAAAGTTCACAAAAATCAGTGATATTTGCCTACTCTATCTATGTGTTAAAATATTTTTCAACAAGGCAGCTCGCCTACAAGTTTTGGTTCTCTTTACATATTTTAATAATCTATTAGTGAGTAAAATACGATTATGTTTGAATAGGAAAGGTGAAAGTTTATAATCAGTTCGAGGTAACACGGATAACGATCGAACTGAAACAAAAAAAACGTTTTTTACAAGCGCTAAATCAACTGTACCCTATAAACTTATTATAACTTACAGTTAGTTTGGCCAGAAATTCGTGGGTCTCCGGATGGTCAAGCCCGGGTGAGAAGCTTGGTTGTAGTTTTCTTTTTTCTATGTTTGCTGAAATGCAAAGCAAAATTCTTATTTATCAAACCCCGTCATTGTGAGCCATGCAATTTCCATAGTGCCGTTATGGCCCAATCCCCATTTCGAAGGAGCCCAGCCTTTGTAATTTGTTTCAGTGTACAGTCCCTCCAGGAGATTCTTGTCTCGGCCTTTCGCAAATCGAAATTCGCCGAGTGCGCTCCATTCTGCATAACATCCAGCACTATCCACTACACGGGCGGCTCGTCCTTTGCTATTACGAACCGAAACAGAGTCGCCGTCTCGGTTTCCTCTCCAATGTCAGCAATTGTTAAAAGAATAAAACTGTTCATTGTGTTGGAGATTGTAAATCTTGTGCTTTTACCCTGCGATTCTTCTTCGATTTCTACGTCGTCCGAATTCTCAAATCGCTTTTAAAGACACACTTATACTCATATGCACATGTAATTATGAAAGTACAATAACTTATTGCGACACCATTTTTGTACCACAACCACGACCTGCATCATTGCAATTAAGGGGTGCGGATAAAATGGGAAGGATCGAAGCAAACATAATAAAGTTTATTGAGGCAGAACAGTTTTCTTTTTAAACAGTGACATGAAAGAAAGACATTTCTTTCGACATGCAAGATCAGCACATTCCCGAATGAGATAATTATAAATATTATATTGCAACTTTGACTCATTATCAAATCGTTCGTCGTATTACAAATTATGATTACAATAATAAAATTGCTCGTTTATGCAATGCTTCGAACAGGGTATCTAGAGAAATATCAAACTTTCTCCACTTTCACCCCCGTCATCTTCCTCCTCCACTTATTATAATGTATTAACACATATTCAATTACTCTACTGATGTCACATTCAGTTGCTCCAAATTTTTTTGAGAACATATGTTCAAGAGTTATTTGTAGTGCGCAATTAATCAAATGAAGCATGGCACAATAACAATGTTAACCATAATTAACTATAGTTTTTTTTAGAAGTCATGAGTAAATGTAAACTCATTGGTATTTGAAGATTTATTCTGACTAGTCGGAATGGCAAGATTAGTCTGATTAGTAAGATTAGTCTGAATGGCACCCGGATTGAGTATTTTTCCGTAAAACCATATATGTCCATAAAATGATGAAGTTTGGAAATATTGAATGGAAATAATAATGCTTCCTCCTGACCTTTCTAGCTAAACTGTCGTTGTCATCTATAATGTTAGTGATTTCATTTCTGAACCGTACTTTGTGGACGTTTGAGAAGCGAGTACATGAGACGGTTGAGAAGCGAAAAAAAACCCCGGGACTGCATACTTTTCATTGGCTGCTTTAGCCATTTCATTCCACTGCAACCGCGTGTACCTCGACTGCGCAACATCCACCACACGAAAGAATCCGGTGACCCCTTCGAGATGGGCATAGGACACAGCAGGAACCGCAGCAGCAACCGCCAAGAGAGTCACCCGGGGTGTCCACCCGTCCCACATCTTCCAATTAGCCGCATTCTCACACTGCCCCGTAATGCCCGTCCTCCTGCAAAACTTAACCCAATCAATACAGAACGAAAGTTTTCTTCAGCCACAATAAACATACTTTCCCTGAGGACACACATTTGTCACAAGTGGCCTTCACCAGGTGTGACGTCAAGAATTCCCTCATAACCCCCCGCAATGGGTCTGGCAGGTGCCAGGCAACAGGCCCCGACCCCAAATCTGCATCTGTAACCACGCCGTCCTTGTCCTCAAAATGTCCTTGACCTCATCGACAGTCTTTGGACCTTGAGCGTATACTTGGGCTGCTCAAAGATAGGTAGCCTTTTGATCGGTTGCCCTTGTTGCATTAAGCTTTTTCCAACAGGGGAATCATGGTGTAAAAGTATGTAAGATCCGAACCACACGTTTCATACTTAGTTTCCCTTATTTGTCTCAGGACTTCCTCATAAGTGTCAGTCACAGCGTATGCTATTTCCATTTCTGCTATGAGATCTTTCCAAACTAACACTGCCTCAGGGTAAGTCTTCCTCTAAACCTTGGCTTGTGCTGAGCGATACATATCGTACCATTGTTTCGCAGTTCCCCGGAGATATTGAGGAAAGAACTGGAGTTTCTCATCATCCCTCCAAGTATATGAAATGGCTAGAAATTAATACCTCTGGATAAATTCCTTAACAGAACCAGTCCCCTCAAATTGAACATCCAATTGCGAAAAGGGTGGAAGATAACGTTCCGTTTTAGCCGCCATTACGAAGGGAACTGCAATAGTTCTTCGTCTAGGGATCACTGTAGTCCTAGAATATTTGGGATTAGCTACTGTCCTGATGTGTGGGGTCCCCCATAGGGATGAAGAATTGATAAGGCTTTAACGTAAGAGTGGGTCTACGAGGGATGATAACCTGTGATGGGGGTGTGGCAGGACGAGCTGGTGGTGTAGGTATATGAGGATGAGGGGGTGTAACTGGAAGTGGAGATTTGACTGGACGTGGGGGTGTGAATTTACGTCGAGGTATAACAGGAATAGAAGTATTCAAGGTGGTTGAGGGAGATGTTTTTCCTTTTTAGCTAGTTCGTCCCTTAACTGTACTGCTACCTTTGAATTGTTACCAGATGGGTCCCTAACAGATGGGGGTGGTTTGCTTGAGCGTCGACCAAACCGGGAGGCTAATCGATCAAAAATGATTCGTGGTTTTGAAAATTTTAACTCCTGTTTTATAGGTTTGGTTTCTGGAACTAATTCCGATAAATCTGCAGATTGTTCTTTTAGAGGAATTTGTACAACTGGAGCAAGTTTACTAAGTACTAGAGAAAAAGGAAACAAAGATTGAGAGACAGTCACAGAAGGTCCAGGTTCCTCAGATATTCCAGAAACTAAGTCCTCCTCACCGATCGAAAGTAAAACAGGGTTTTTTATTCAAGCGGTGTCCATGAGCCATGTGCTATCACAATCGCAAATCCGCACAATACTTAACTACCATTACTACTTAACCTCCACCTTTTCTTTTATTTATGGTTAGCCACAAAATCAATGATGATAAAGTAAAATTTCATCATATAAAGAAGGGGAATTTAGCACAAAATCCCCAATGGTGGCGTCTGATCACGATATGAAATCCGCCGCAATGAAAAATGAAAATCTTCCATGCCCAAATTTTCCCAGAAATTCAAACACCTTAGCTTATTTATCCCTACTGCCTGCACTGCATTGATAAGATTAAAATCAGGCGAGGTCTATGTTTTCATATGATGAATATTAAATTTGGTTCTGGCTGTTGTGCTACCATTTACGCCGTGCCAAGATAAGTAGGTACGACCCTTTTAATTTTTAAAGTTAAACTAAAATTATATTATCCCTCCCCAGCGTAAAAAAATTCACAGGGATCTGAATGTGGAATAAAATTCAAACAACTAGGTACTGATTGTTGGAAAGGAAAATGGTAGATGCTGCCAAATTGTTAATTTGGGACCTAAAGTGTAAAGTAGTTGAATTGGCTGCACGCCCGGTTGGCTAAAACAAGCTATGTATTTGTCATGTACTAGTCCGATAAGGCCAAAACCCAGATGTACGCTCTGAATTTGGAGAAGTTCTAAAGTTTTTAGAAGGTTAATCCAATGACTAGGAACATAAGTATCAAGATACATACATCATACGGGAATGACATGTGATGTGTGAAAAGGGGCAATTCCGGAGTTGGAGATATTTTGACTTTGACGTTAATTTTGGCTCCGAATCAACCATGTTAAAAGTTGATGTTTATGTGTTCTTAAATGAGATTATTGTTAGAATACTGTTTGTAATATTGAGTGACTAGACGGATGGTACAAGGTAACCCGGGTAGGTCGGTTTGACTATCTATGTATTTATAGGTTATGTGAGTGAACGGGAATGTTCGGTAAATGTCGGAAGTTTTTGGGAAATCGAGAGAAATATTTATGCTAATTGGATATGTGATGTGGATTGAATGTTATGACGCAACTTGATGGTCCCGTTATGCTAATCTTTATTCCACGATGTGTTCAATTTATCGTGAGTGATGGGTAAGCAGAAATGCGTGAAATGATTATGATGATGCTGATACACTTTAGACTGGAATGCATATTATTGTTCCCGTGGCGTTTAATTATGGTTCTTTTCACGAGCGTAATGATCAGTTATCTCAATTAGTCTCAGTTTCCCGACTCAATCTCTTATATCATTATTATCTAAAGCTTATCGAGGCCCGTGACACTTCTCTGCCCTTAAGCATCATTATACTTAATGAAAGTAAATCCTAGGCTCAAAGGATTGATAATAATGGGATTCACAATATAATAACAAAGTACACATAAACCGACAACATAAATTATGAAAATTAGAGATCCGTCTCAGAGTTCTAGTACGAAGTCCTGCCGGCTCCTGCCGCAGGTGGCTTTGTGAGTACGGTCTATGACCAACGTTCGCAAATCCATACAAATACATAATCCGTCTTCTAAATAATGTCTACTAAATTATTCACAATAAATTTTATAAATCAATTTTAAAGAGCAGTTATCTTCACTGTCCCTATATATCTCCATACTCCGTTCTTCTGATGACTTTCCTTCAGTGATATGCTGAATCAAAGTGGGATTCCAGAAAACAGGTACAGGATGAGAATCTGTGAGAAGAGAAAGTGATTTTAAGGTCGTGTTTGTTAATCTCATTTAACGATCTTATGTTGTTTAATAAGACCGGAGTCCTCTATTAATTTAATAGTGATGTTTAAAATTTTAATGAATTCAAAATTTTGCATTTCATTTTAAAAGAAAGTAAATACGACTTAAGTTATTTTGCGATGATGATGATTCGCATAATTTGGCGAAGTTGTTGTTTAGTGCAGTGAAGAGTAGAGCGAAGTGGAAGTGGGCAAGAGAACCCGGGTTGAGGCAGGTCCCGGGGAAGATATTTTTAGATGAGCGGGATGGAGGGCTCTCTCCTCCCCCTTAAAGCTACACTTCCACTTTTTCCAATGGTAATGGTGGGTTGTCCCTAAAATTGAAACTTTCAACGGACTCTATGGACGACGATTGAAAATTTCACTACCTTACTGCACCGCACGATACTATGATGTTAAACTGGGAAATTAGACTGAAAATAAGGTTTTAGGATGTTAGTGGGGCACGGTATGATGATCGCATCCCCACTGGTCCAAACACACTTGTCGGCACCAGCCAGCTTGTCTTGTGTTACCGGCGTTTTTTCCCCGACAACCCTCCTCCCACAATTGGGAGGAGGAATAATGTTTCTCTCTCGTCTATATTTCTTTCTTATTGTTGTTTATTCTGACCAAAGCCAAATGTTAAGCTAGCTCGGATGACGAGAGACTCTCTTATTCCTCGCAGATTCCTCTTTATATATACATATTATACGTCACATATACCTACTCATCCCAGATTTCTATAATTATCTCCAGCTTATCGAGGCCCGTGACACATAAGGACGAATTACCGGGACATTATTAACTACCGTTTCAGTTGATATGTCTACTAATTCTACTGGATTAATTCGGCGTCGTTTTCGTAAGGCTGCCTGGGAAATTAAAGTCCCAGGTATAATATACGGCATTAAGCGAGATGATGGTCCTGGTTGTGGATTGTCCGGTGTTTCAATTTGACGATTGATAATATCATTATTGATATGTCGGCTTGGTGGTGGATTTTGGCGAAATAAATTTGATGACACCTGTCTTATGTATACTGGAGTTACAGGTATATTATCTATGGGATTTTGTAACAAACTTTCCACGGTGGGTGGAAAAGGAGTTTCAGGAACTGATGATTGAGTTGTAATCGGATGTCGGTGATCGGATGTATTTACAGAATTTGGATCTAAAACTGAATTTAAACCCATTTGAATCGAAATTTGACTTGATGGTAAAGAGGAAGAACGTGTACTATGTTCTTTTTGTAACGTATCTAAAATTAATTGGTAATACGTATCGTCACGCGTAGGCGGAAGAAGAAGGTTCAAATCATTTTTGCCGAAGGTGTAATGTATGGCAGTAAGCCCCATGATCCATGTAAACAAACAATCTCGTAATATATCCAAATTATGCGATAAAGGTGCCAATGCTGGTGCATAAAGAATTTGAAATTTAGCTGCTGGGGTAAAACATAAGATGTATAGCCATGCAAGTTCTAATAGACCATCCGATGCATTACAGAGTTGATTTTTGTTTAATATTGGAATAAAATGAGTGACACTTAGTAAAGAAACTAAACGAATCTGGATCGTTTATTTGGGTTAATTCCTTTTGCAGTAGATTTCGTAAGAAGTGCTTTGTGTTTTTGGTCAGTGGAACGAAAACGGAAGTAGATGGTAAAAGAGCTAAAGTGATTGTTTCCATGTTCTGAAATGGTGCAAACACGTCAGGATTTATGGCCAATAAAACACGTACTTTGTGTTTTATATCTGTTATAGGCATTATAGTACCAAGATGAAATAGTGCCGATACATTTAGCGGAAAACGTGGAAAATAAAGATTCATGACGTACGTGGAATTTTCATGACCAGGAAAAGAGATGGGAATCGCCAAATATGCATGAGTTTTAGTCTCTAGTTGAGGAGGAAAAATTTGTAATAACCCTAGGTTTGGATTTACATGTAGGACGAAAAGAATTCTTTTGCCCATACAAATTTTTCGTAATTATTCTTATGTCCAAATGTTTTAGCCATGAAGGTAAATTGTTAGCTAAATGACCAGACCTTTGAATATGAACGCGAACCTGTTCAGATGTGTAGGACGCCATACTGGATTAAAATTGTGAGGACTATTTATGAAAGGATAAACGTTGTGAGTGACGACTTATTTGGATATCTGATAATTTCTATGAAAGATCTGGAAAGTAACTACCGTGTAGACTTGTATTTAGTGAAGCTATCCTTCCCTTGGATTTTCTCAAATATTCTCATTTTCCCCGTCCTCCCAATTTTCTTCCTCGTCCATTTGTTGGTTCTCATTTTCCTCCTCCCCTTCTTCCATGACGCTATCATCATCATTGGTGGAGTCTTCATCACCCCAAAACTATAATTATGAAATGAACAAATTAATAATTTCCTTTCTTCTCACATAGATCATTATTCTTCGGAGAATTTTATTACCTTTTCTGGCTTCCAATGATGCACCACACATTTGTCCAGATGCCCCCTCCATTCCCTAGGATCGAGTTCCTCCGGGCAAAATTTACATCCATCCACCATTATGGGTTCTAATGGGGTGGGGTCATTCCAATCCTCATCGTAGTGGGTGAGTTCCCAATGATCAATATATTCTTCTACGGATGACCACCAACTTTCGCACCTGGGGCAATGCACTAAAGTAACAATGTGGGGACATTGGAATCTCCCCACACAGGCAAAACTTCGAACACCCATTGTTATAATTTTTTTTGCTTAACAATTACCGATTTTAACAGATTTCATGCTCAGTTCAGATGCAGAGATGAGCTCAGGTTGCGTTTATTTTATGACTAAAACCAAAACCTTACCCAACTTCAAAGAAGTGAAGATTTTACTCCGCGATCTGGGAATCCGTTCTATTTCTGCTCCGAGTTTTTGGCATCCAGATGAACATGTACACTGAAACACTCACTTTTTGTAAAATGATAAGAAACGAAGAATTTGTTCATTCCACCCAGAAATAGATGCGCAAAGGGCTTTCGCAAATTTCTTTTGTAATTTGTATTAAGTTGGTGTATCACTATGTATGTTATTTATTGGGAAATGATGAGATGTAAATTTGAGTGAATGAATGAGAGAAAAAAAATGAATGAGGAAAATGAGATTTTGAGATTTTCACCCATTTTATTGAATTAGACTGAATTTCTGAAGGGAGGTCTTGTACAACAAGACCCCGTGGTACCCCACAAGTTATACTTCACCATTTCTGTCACCGGTTATTCTCGGGGGGGGGGGTGGGTGTGGTCGTTTCTACTGTGGTATTTGTAATAATAACTCAAGTGGCTTTGTATTGGGTTAATAGATTTATCTGTATTTATTCTCAAAGTTTCCTAAATTTACCTAACTTAATCTAACCTAGCTAAAAGCTAGGTTAATAACTATACTACTAACTACTGAGCTCAGCTAACCTAACTAACCCATCCTTCTTCTTCTTCTTCTTCCCCGAATCCGACTGTCTCGAAGATCTTGATGCCCGGTCTTCTTATCTTGAGGAAGCGTAGTTTTGCATAAATGCAGTCATACATAGGTATGTATGCATGTATGTGTTGGGGAAAGTGTGCAGAACCTACTCAACTCATTCCACCATCCTTATTATTATTATCCTAGGCGCTGACATTACTGCACTCTTTCTGCATAAAGTTGACTGTGGTTGTGGTTGTTTGTGTGTGTGGAGAATAAGAAGAGAAAAAGAAAGAGAAGTTCGAGAGAAAATGTTTGAGAATGAATAGGAATTTCATGAATGAATCTGATTTCATGATTTGTCTGGTTTGGTTTGATTTGAGATTTTTACTTTGTATTTCCGAAATTAGACTGAATTGAAAAATATTTAAAATGTTCTAAAGGTAGCGAATATTCCCCTGACTGTTGCCACTCTTTAGGCACCATCTTGTGTTACCGTATCCCTGGGGGTGTATCCCAGGGATGGTGTATTATTGTATGTATTAATGATACTTCCAGTGCACACTCTGTATCTTTTATGTGAATTCTCTTTATTTCCTATTTTATTCTCTAATGTTTCCTAAAATCTATTTAACTAACTAACCTAAATATGTAATCTACTTATCTTAGGTTACATAATATTTATCTTATGTGGAGAAGAGATGTTTGTCGACGAGGAGAGTAGAGTGGAAAGGGATCCCGGCCAGTGGCGTCGTCTTTTTTATTGAAGATATCCAGTACCTGTTCTGGGATCAGAGTAGCTAATTTAGATTGGCTTATTTTAGATTCCTTCTTCTGTCTTCCTTCTTATACGTAAGGTATTCTTATGCATACCTTATGCATATGTTATAGTGACAGTTCGTTGAAGATTTTGAAAATTTCCATAAAGGCTTGTTCCAACTTCAGGTGAATTGAGAAGTAACTAAACCGAAATTCCTATTCGGTGTCCTGATGCACGGAAAAAATTGTTGTAAATCCGTGTTGATTAAAATCTGGAGGAAGGATTAATGGAATCTCCCGACCATTTGAATTTTGAGCGACGCCTCCACAGAAATGCGATTCAAGGCAATGATAAGCTGAGTTGCACGCGCAAAAAGAACGATGGATCGTAAAAACCAGAATAGACAAGTTGCGCAAGGTGAACTATAATTAGTACATTAAATACTTACCCAAAATGGTCATCATAACGATATCATTTGTTGGTTTTGAAAGTACAGTTTTCAAAGCTGCCGCAAATTTCCTTCCCAAAACGCGAGGGAATTCCATGGCAGGAGGTTTGTAGCGTCTTCCGTCCCTTAAAGTCACCCCAACCTTGTAATAGGTTTTTCGAGCCATCCTGTAAAAGAGGCGTGTACGAATGCAATATGGACTGATGGTGAAAGTCAAGTTAGCTCACCGTTGGGTGGTTTTAAACTGATGGAAACTGCAACGATGCAGGATGGACTAACTAAATTAAGTTAGCACAATGCCCACATTGGGGTAGGTTGCAATTGATACAAAACTCGTAAAAGTGGCACACATTAAAATATCAAACAACAACAGACACTAGTATATACAACAACTTTTATTTATTTTCTAAAAGAACGCATCAAGAATGAATGATCATGACTAGCCAAAAAAATTTCAATCAACATCAATCAACTTTGAGCCTAACGAGGGAAGTGTATAACTCAGTTCGAGGTAACACGGATAACTTCACGATTGATCTGAAGCAAAAAAACGTTTTGTACAAGCGTGTCAACTGTACGGTATAAACCTATTATAACTTAGTTTCGCCAGAAATTCGTGGGTCTCCGGATTGTCAAGCGCGGGTGAGATGCTTGGTTGTAGTTTTCTCTTTTCCTTGTTCCCTTCTTTTCCTTACAATGTAAAGCAAAATTCGTATTTAGCAAATCCCGTCATTGTGAACCATACCATTCCGAAAGTGGAGTTATGGCCAAATTATCATTTTGAAGGAGCCCAGCCTTTGTAATTTGTTTCAGTGTGCAGTCCCTCCAGGAGATTCTTGTCCTGGCCTTTCGCAAGTCGAACTTCGCCGAGTGCGCTCCATTCTGTATAACATCCGGCACTATCCACTCCACGGGCGTCTCGTAATTTGCTATTACGAACCGAAACGGAGTCGCCGTCTCGGTTTCCTCTCCAATGTCAATGATTAAAAGACTTTGGAAGACAATCAATGTTAAAGGTGAACTGTTTATTGTGTTGGTGACTGTAATTCTCGTGCTTGTACCCTGCGATTCTTCTTCGAATTTTCCGTCGTACTCTTCGTCTACAGCAATTTTCAATCCGTATTTTATACATATTCCATCATCAGTAGCACCACAATTTTGTTGTACACTCTCACTAATCTCGGCAGAATTGGAAATTGGAAAAGGGTCACTTCCCTCTTCCACATCGATGACCTCAATAACCTGCTGGGTTTGTGTACCAGAATGTTGCTTTTCATTCATTTGGTATACTTCATAACTTTTACATAATCACAAAACAAAGTTTAACGGAATCGTCCATAAATTCAAAAATTCTGCTAGTAGCACTGACTGCTATGAATTGAACAACAAAACTAGTGAGATTTGTGAAAAAATGCGTGTGGCAAAAAAAAGTGGTCTGATTGATTTATGCGACTTTTTAATTATCTAGCACATTTTTCCCCCATTATCACCCTACTCAAAAAACTAACATGCCAACACTTCATGCTCTGTCAAAAATAAGAATGAACTATTAGAAAACAGTATGTAGATGTCCCGTAACTCACAACGCTTCTTTATCATAGTAGGTGCGCCAGAGTTAAATGGCACCGCTATATAACAAATCATGTTTATTTAATGATTATCAAATTAATTAACATGAATTGCTACCTGTATATCTTTCAAGTTCTCCACACCTTGCCAATGTGTGCAGCACGGTTTTAATTTTGTACGCCTTCAAATCGCTGTTACTCACACACTTATACACTTATACTCATATGCACATGTAATTGTGAAAGTACAATAACTTATTGCAACACAATTTTTGAATCACAACCACGACGTGCATCATTGCAATTAAGGGGTGTGGATAAAATGGGAACGATCGAAGCAAAAATAATAAAGACAAGTTTTGCCATTTTTGAGGCAGAGAAGTTTGCTTTTTAAACAGTGACATGAAAGAAAGACTTTTATTTCGACATTCAAGATCAGCACATTCCCGAACGAAGTAATTATAAATATCACATTGCAACTTTGACTCATTATCAAATCGTTCATCGTATTACAAGTCATGAGTAAATGTAAACTCATTGACCGAGTTTCCAAATAATATAGAGAAATTTTAGTAAAACACGTAATTAATTGGGGAGACAAAATTAACTAATTACTTTTGTGCCAATTTGGGTTTTTTTTTTAAATCGCTGAATGTGTGAACGGTCCGGGTGTGTGCAACTCAAATAAAATAAAACCCAATGTAATATTCCATAAGGAGATTCCCCAGAAATTGAAATGTTGCAGGGGATTGGCCTCCCCAATGATCATTATATTCTTCTATGGATGACCAGCAACTTTTGCACCTGGGACAATGCACTAAAGTAACAATGTGGGGACATTGGAATCTCCCCACACAGGCGAAGCTTATGACACCAAATTAATTACGCGTTGGCTGAGACAGCGAGGGTGTCCCATTAAGGGAGTACTTCCTTCTTTCTCGGAATTAATTATTATTGCAGAACTATATGATGATTTAATTTCCCTACCAAATTATGTATTAGTTGCTTTAGGGTTGAGACAATGATGCATTTTATTTTGATTATTATCCAAGGCAGAGGTGATTTTATGTTTATGCTAAAATGAAAAGTTATGCATACCATTACCCCTTAAATACATACATGCTTCTTTTACAAAAACAAAACATAACAATAACAAATTATTCAACTTTTTCCATTTATTAACACCAACAATTCAATAATGATCCACTATCTCTTGTAACTACTAATAATTAGATAATATTCTCATTATCACCGCCCTCCAAATTTTCTTTCTACTGGTTAACATTTTCCTCCCCCCCTTCTCCCATGTTGTGATCATCATTATTGGTGGCGTCTTTATCCCCCCAAAACTATAATTATGCAAAGAACAAATTAATAATTTTCTTTATTATTACATAGATCATAATTCTTTGGAGAATTTTAAATACCTTTTCGGGCTTCATAAGATGCACCACACATGTGTATAGATGTCCCCTCCATTCCCTAGGCTCCAGTTTCACCAGACAAAATTTGCATCCCTCCACCATAATTGGTTCTAAAGGGGAGGGGTTTCCCAATCTTCATCATAATGCGTAAGTTCCCAATGATTATTGTAATTTTCTACGGTTGACCAGGAACTGAAGCACTTGGGACAAAGCACTACCGTAACAATGTGGGGACACTGAAACCTCCCCACACATGCAAAACTTCTAACACCCATTGTTATAATTTTTGTTTAACAATTATCGATTTTAACAGATTTATTCTCTATGAATGTACACTACAGTTAAGTAATCATTTTATCACTTTACACAAATTAAATTAGAGCAACCCAGCATCCATAATCAATTCATCAAGTCATGGTCACAATCATTATTAATTCGTTAATCTTCAAATAACCCTTGTTTCATACAAATTTTTATAAAATGCAAAAGTTATGCACAATCCATTTTGTGGCGGTCGCAGCAAGTAACGGAAGAAATTAGTTAATGAGTTTATAAAGTTTTATGAATATTACCATATTTAATTAGTATGCAAGTATAAGTATTCTAAGATATTGATTTGATAAGATAATAAGTATGTTTTCAGTTTTCGCCATATTTA
>JAQFZJ010000149.1:0-56699 GCA_034695645.1 Folsomia fimetaria | reverse complement strand
AAATCACCCCCATCAGGTTCCACAGTATAAACATCGAAATGAGTATCGTATTCCTCTGGTCATACTTGTCTATCCTATTTGCTCTAACCACTCAACCTGCCTGTTGGAGCAATAACCCTTCAACGCGATAAACACCAGAGAAGATGTGTTTCTGTCACTGGGGCTTTTGGGCGAAGAGAGAGGGAGATCAAAAATCTGAAGGAATCTTTCTCCTGCATAAAAGGATGACTACATCTATGTATTCCCACTATTTTGTCGGGTGGGGTAAAACACAGGATATGACAGCCAAGGTTTGAGTAAGTAAATTCTTGGACGTGAAGGAGATTTGGAGCGAGTCCAGCCACGCGTTGAGAGTCCTTTCCTCACAAGTTATTACCGTCATAAGAATAATAAAGCTCTTCATTCCCAATGACATTGCATCGCACATCAGCAAAAGTCCAACCATGGACCAACCACACACGTTCTAAAAGAAAGAAGAAGAAAGTCTCAGACTGATCCTCAACAAAAACCTCACAAGGACCGATTTCAATCAAGGTTAACTTGGATCTCTCAGTGGATGATGACATTTATTTAAGGAAAAAATACTCTCCAAACTGTGAATCATCTTTTCATGTATTGTATTAGGACTATCCGTAATGATGATAGTATGTTATGATACAACTATTAAAAGTTAAGAAGAATTTCAGGGGTAAAAAGGAAATGTTGAAAAAAGTTTTTTTTATAAAAATTGTATCGTAAACGAAATCTACACAAATACATACAACAGTTAAAGTAATAACTTACCGAAATGCTCAACTGCTCTAGCTATTAGCATAAATAGGATATTTTCCCTGCGTAAATTATGCCTGAAGGATTACAGGATATCGTAAATCTCAAAAATCAAAACTAATCTCAACGCTGACTTAAAAAATCAAATATTTATACTTTTGACTTTTGAAAGCTATTTATACTGCACATTGTATACCAATCAGTATCAGCGGCAGGAAATAAAGTATCACAAAATATAATACACCATCAAATTTATTTTATTCGTTATGGGAGGATTACATGGTGCATGGGTCCTATATTCGTGGACGTTTTACTGAATACTCAAATAGATGAAACATTATATTTTCAAAGTTGGAAAACTACTGACTATTGCATCCCCATTATATACAAATGATAAGCATGAAAGTCATTGTCATAATTGCACAACTAAAACCCTTGCCATCCTTTTACAGTGAATGTGAATTTGACTTTGCAAAATACACAATGACTGCTCTTTTCTACTTCCTCAAATTCCTAAAATGAATTTGGTGGTAAGCTTGTATCTATCTTGTTCAAAGCGTGTCAAAATTTTGTTCAAGTGGCATGTACTTCACCCTTTTCCAAAAATAATCAAATGTCAATAATACGCTATTGCCATTAAGATATTGTACTGTAGTGACCCGTCGGGACTACAAAGACATGACTACATTTGCAACTACTCCAATTACTTTAGTCCAATCTAATCATGACGTGACAGGAAGAAGGACCGAATTACTGTGATGTAACTCATATTTTCGTGGATACTGCATGTGTCAAGATGATTAATTTGTTTGTCCAATGATTTACTTTGTCCGTCACTACTCACTCTGCCAACTTCATTATCGTTTTTTGGAACACTTTGCAATGTTGTGGAGCAGTGGGTGCGCAGAACTGGCAGTTGGTTGGTGGTATGTCGCATGATTTATTACTCTGCAATTTAATTCAATCAATTTCAACTACATCATTACATAGTCCAATTAAAATCAACTTTCACTGTACTATGCTATATATAATCGCATATAAAGATGTTCCATATTACCACAAAATATGCATGCAGAGGTGAAAACACCAGCTCCACCACCGCACCCCAAAAAGCGAATGAATATAAAGCCCTCAATCCACTCCAACTCCTCACATGTAAAGACTTACGTAAAGTGATTATTTGGCGATAAAAGGAAAAATAATGAGTGCAAAGCGGCTCTCTTTTGGCTCAATGAGTTCGTAATGGAAGCTCCAACTAATAAATCTTTGTTCTCGCACTTTACAGGACAAGAATGAAAACAAAGAGCAGCATGTGCCTTATTTCATGTATGAATGAGTGAAAGCGGATTTCTTTAGGTTTTATTTGCACTTGTATTTTGCTCCCACTAATTACGTTGGCAAGCTATATTAGAAGAAGAGAGAAGGAAAGTTGTGTCAAGTTGACTCAGTTCTGGAGAGAAAAGAAGAAAGAAGGAACCGCAAGCAAAAGGTAACAGCAGTTTGCTTATTAGAGCAGACTTGTAAACTTTGTCCATCATGTCAACATCTCTTCTTTATTAATTGGAGGGTGTCGAGTGAAAGGAAATGATTTTCATTTGACTAATGAACTCAAGTCATGCGACGCAACAATTTTTAAGTGAAAAGATGTGTATGCTGATCCCCCTTCTTAATCATGCGTTTAAGTGCTCTAATACTTTTTCCTCGTCCCCATACACACAATCTATAATTCCACTTTATTTATCGCCAGGACAGAGCGGGTGTGGGAAAATTAGTTTTGCTGATAAGAAAATAGCAACTACAACAAAAACGGCAAATGGTCTTAGCCGAACTTAATTTCTGGGTGGAATTGTACAAGGAATCCCGGCATGAAGGCAATTAGTCGAGTCGACAAATCTGTTGTAGCAACTGCTGGTCGTGGTCCAAGTGCCAAAACACGATGCACTCTGCCAATTGCTCAGGCTTTCACCACCCACCCTCATAAATACTGTGTGCTATATTTCATTTGTATTATTATCCTTTCCCTTGAAAAATACTGCAAACAACAAAAATGCTAGTTCCGGAACAATTCTGCATAATTGGGCCACCAGTCAACCATTCCACACTCATATGCACCACATATTTATTCGCTTAGGGAAAGCACCCAAAAATCCTTGTACAGCATTCAACTACCATTTGAATTACATAATTATTCCATTCATCATTCGAATGAGAAAGCCACCAAGCACAAATAGTGACTACACTACATCCACTTACAACTACGCCAATGGAATGCCACCACCACGATTACATACTCGTCTTATACAGACTCAAGCTGCGGAGAAATGCAAATGCCCTTGTTTGCCTCAAACCCAAACGACTGAAAATCCAAACTTTTCCACTTTTTATTGCCATTTCCGTAAACCTAATGCTCTCTTCCACACCATGAATATCATCCTTGTGGACTCCTAATAGTTATACGCCGTACAGTAACTGTAGTAGTTATCTATGTTGGGGCAAAGTTACTCGTGTTTGTGTTTTGGAGAAATGTACATGTGGATAAAAAGTTGGTGGTGTAGCAGTGACATGAAATAAATTAAATGAGGGTTGTGTCGCCCACTATTTACAATTTACATGCGTGTGTCTCCTTTGCAAAGTTGGGCTTCACTTTTCTCCACTTTTCATAGATTATGTATGACCACCCGGCACCGTGACTGCTTAAAGAGCTAGAAAGTATATTTGTATCCTATTTAATAGTTTTATGCTTCGTACCAAAAAATATGCAAATAAATTTCCCTCTTTATACATTTCAATAGTTAATAGGTTCATGATGATGACCGAGCCGCACACGAGTTTTTCTTATTTCGTTATTTTCCTTGCCCTACACAACTGACTTCGGACTTTCCACTTCACAGTCAGCAATCCGATGTGACTGGGCTAGGTTACATAATCATGTTCAATTTAGCCATAATTGCAAATTATGTAACCCGCTCCAGCTCGGGGATTGAACTAAGCACACAAACATCCTTTGACAAGATGCACTTCCCCACTGTCTTATTATATTATTCAGCAACCCCAACTACAAAACAAGAAGAAGAAGAAAAGCAGCAAGGTCAGCCAGAGGCACAGAAAAATTGGGATTTTACAGAACATGTACGAAATAAAATATTTGTATGTAAAAACGTTCATAAATCTGTCCCATTGGAAGGAAACAGGGCTGCCTGGAGAAAAGGGCTGGATTTGGACTGTAGAGTAAGTGAGCCAGAAAATTTCTTAACGGTGGTGGTATTTGGTGGGAGCCCAGAGCTACACGACCCTCAACCATTAATATTATGAGATAATACCATCCTTGACAATAACTTCACTCTGCTAGTTCTTTCATCAAACAAAGCGCAAATCTAATGGCCACTTATTGCCCCCTTTTGTTTCACTTCTTCAGGGTCGGCGGTCGGGTGAAACGGGATGGGCCACATTTTACATTCCGTTATAAATCTACTTCCGTCTGCCCCACGCGTCTCCGACATTTCTCTTGCTTGCTGCCAGCCCCGTTCCATTATCGTACACAATTAGCTGGGCGATCCTCTCTCAAAGATGCAGATTTGGGTGAGATATGAGTGATTTACAATGATAAGTGCACCGATAACATTTTGAAGGGTGTTGTTAGTCGTCTATGTTAACATGTTGCTGAGATACGTTGCCAATTTTGGGAAGAAGTAAGTTATATCAGATGAGACGTTGAATATTTAGGTTACATCAGTAAGTATTTAGTGCGTGTGTCTCACACTTAATCATGATCAAAATGAAAAATAAGGTTCCCGGATATACGTTTATTACTAAATCCAGCTCATAGTATGAGTAGAATATGAGAAAAGTGAGGTTAAGGAGGAGAACATGTTTAGGAAAAAAAGAGCCTTTCTTGTACTCAACTTGGCAGTTTTGTTGTGAAAATGTGGAGACAACTGCACAACTGCTGCTATTTAGAATTTGAACATCATCTACACCCGTTGTCTGTCCCTGGGGGGAAAGTGTAAATATCTGTGTTAGGAGCAAGGACACACGACTTTTGCATGTCACTCCACTTTAAAAGCGCAAAATGACTCCGATGAAACAACCAGAACGCAATCCACCAAAATAGATTCCATTGTGAAACAGTTTCGGATGAAGGGTTTTTTCGAATGTATTAAAATGTAATACAGTTGTATCGACGTTGGCGTGTCCTCCAGTCTCAGAAAACACTTGTGTTTCTACTACAGCAGTCTTGAATTGTAATTTCCTCAATTAATTTTCTCGCAAGTGTTATCCCTCCAATCCCTCCAATGCAGTTATGCAAAAGGCTAGCTAAATATAAAGAACCGCCTCATGTGAAAAAAACTGATAAAATCGGAGGAAGGGACTGATGTCATGGCACAGAATGAACACATCTCTCTATCTCTTATACCTTTTCCTACTTCCCCAGTGAGTCCGATCTTTCTGACCCCATCTTAACACAGGAAGGAGCACAAACACAAGCACCAGGAAAAGCATAAATCAAAGTAAAATATTTCGGGTGTCCCATCCGTTGCTACCAAATTCTCTCCAATCGTGTCCAGTCCACCCACAACTCTCCGTCATCCATTGGTACGAAACGAACTCGTATCTATCTACAAATGGCAATTTCAATTTTTGCAGGTATTTCAACTACTTTCAGAGTTTTCAGAGTTCAGGTTGTGGAAAACAAAAGTGAAACGAAATCTCAAATTGCACAGTGGCACTGAACAAGTCTAAGAAATAATAAGAACATTCGTCGGATTCGTCCATTGAGCAATCTTTTCTGGATTCTTTCGTCCTTGTCCAATCTTGTCATGCCTTCTGAACCAGTTAACCATTGATACAGAAAATGACCTGAAAATTTAGTGTTACATTTTGGACGGGGTGTATATACCCAAACCAAAGATGAAAGTGTGTTCCACGCGGAAGCCAGCCATATGGCAATAGAATAGGATTTAATCGTGTGGAATGAGCAATTTCTTTGAGACTAGGAAATAACATTTTGAACAGTTCAGACATTTTCAAGGTGTTCACTGCACAGTCGTTGTAAAGCACATCCGTCTATCCAAATTAATTCTTTTTGTACCGAAACACTGATCCGAAAAAGTCAATAAAATGTTGCCCAGATTCGGCAACATCAACATCAAAATGTAGTTTTAAATTCTTCTTTAGAGGATCCGTCATCCTGAATAAGTGGTTGAACCTATACTTCTATCCTATCCTATCTGGTCATTACGGACTTTAATCTGCGATGCAATTCTGTCCTTTAACATAGCTATAACTGAGGCCTTGGGTATAAAGATGTTTCATTAAGTAACAAGGGACGACAGTAAGTCAAAGTGAATACTTGAGACCTGGCATTATCCACCAATTCATAGAATATGCTGTAAGCATAGGCTTTAGGTATGCTAACACCGAAAGACAGATTCAATAAAGACGTCAAAATTCATTCCCGTGGTGCCATAACCAGCAATTGAGTTGGCATTTACAATGGATGAAGGTGACGATAATCCAGTGACACCTTTTTAAAGTGTGTCTTGGCACTTAAAGTGTTTTCTTGTAAGAAATGACGATCGTCCACGTGCTGTTATCCCACCAATGTTAGGTTAGTTTAGGTACATCGTCAATTCTGGTCATTTCAAATGGCTCATTTGTAATCTCACTTTTTGATTCAATCCGTTGCTTACATTTATTCTCATCCTTCTCAAGTAAATTCTCGTTTTCCTTGTCGAACTCAATAATTTTTGAAGAGGGGACAAGAAAGCCTCATCATTTTGAGTAGTGTGCCGAAATTACATGACACAACAACTTTCTCTTCTCTGATGCAAATTTATACGTTTTCATCGTGTGAATACTCAATTTATTTAAATGAATGTTGAGTACTTGTGTTAGTAAAGTACGAGAGCATTGTGGATTCTATAGTTGAAATTTGACCTTTCGCCGCTGTTCAGGATGGAATTTAAGTTAGGTTATTGGAATATTGTGTAAATTTTCAAGAAATGCAGATCGCAATAGGAATTTACCTTCCAGAAACAACACGAAATTGGACAATGTCGGTGGATGAATGAGCTGGACGACTAAATTAAATTATGCATTCTCAGTTTGTGTGTATTATTCCTCGAAACTTTCAACTCATGCACCCTGTGACGTGACAGCTTCCAACTGGCCCAAACATTGGATTTTACTGAAACATGTGCATCAGCTTTCGAAACACATATCAAGTAAGATAAATACACCTGAGGAAATTGACACATGCAACTGAATTTGGTTGGACTGGAAATGTAAAAGTCAGTTGATTACTTGTAACCGCATCCACTTTAAAAAAAAAGAATTGAGCAGGTTACGGAGATACATATGTATGTAGGTATGTAGGTTGTGGGTGAAACAGGAAAATATGAGCACGGACAAAGTCCGTCATCCATGCCAAATATGTACCATACATAACAGTAGGACACGGTTTGTTGACCACAATAGTTAAAAGTTTCCAATGCTATCAACTATACATCCACCACAGACAAAAACAAGTATTGAGTAGTATCCTTCCCGTTTTCTCTTTGTCCGAAATTTGAATTTTTTTTAAATTGTTCGTGGAGTGAAATAACTGATTGACCATTATACTTTCGCTACTGCATGCATGTCATCGTGCTACCGGAATCTTTAAATTGGACAAAACTTCACAAGTTAATGTCACATTCTGTTCACACACTGATGTTAAAATCAGAAGTTTATTCTGGTCCACTTGTTGTTTTCTGGCCAATTGACGACATCCACCACATCAAGCTATGCTATGATTGTTTCTGATGGTGGTTTAACTTTACTTTCATCATTCTTTTGCTCCGTCCAATTTCACAAATTCTGCTTCTACTTTCTCCCTTCCAGAAACAAACGATCAAGGTCCTGAACTGATTATTAAGTGTATATAAAATAAAATATTAGAGTACAAATTTCGGGTTTTTTTGGGAAATCAACTAAATTAAATGTTAAATTGATGAATAAGAAAAATTGTTTCAAGAGAAGAACTAATGAGAATTTTATTAAGAGAAAGCGTTTAAACGTTTTTCAAGAACTTCTTCGTATTTTTTTCATTATTATAAGTACTTTTCAAACGCAAATTGGTTGATTTCCCACAAAAAACCCGAAATGTTTACTCTAATATTTTATTTGGTCAAAACCAAAACCCACGATCACAAAGGTTTCTTTATTTATCACAATCTAAAGAATTATTAGAAGTTTCTAAACACAATGCTTATTAAGTGATACAACTGTGGTGAACACAAAAAGCAATTCCCTAATAATAACATCTAATTTGGAGGAAAAACAAATTACCTACGTATATATAGTCTTACAAGAATTGCAATCAATAACATTTTGAGACCAAACATACGGAGTATACATATAACAATTACGGGATGTAATTTACACAGACTCATATAATTAAACACCATATTCTGCAGAAAATTAGCGGACAGTAATGGAATTGACATTTTGCAATTAAAGATTACATTTGTGAAGCATTAAGAAATGTGGCAAATGGAGTGCAAATGACACCTCATTAGTTCACATGTCTGGTGGTACTGGGTTGCGACCTGCAGGTGAGATTGGGAAATTAACGACTTTTGAACTCAACCGTGAAATCACTGTAATTTCCAACATTTCTTTCTACACTGTGTCAAACCTTTGTGATTGTTGGATTTATGGATACAACTAAGCAATCAAGTGACAAATGGCACATCAAGTTCACACACAAGGAACCTATAAAACGCTTAATTGCTTCTTTGCACGGAACACTATACGGAGACTAACCTGTAGAGGGAGATTGGTTTAGATTATCTGTCTTACGAGCATTAGCTATATAAATAGAGCGTATATCGATTAGGAATACACACGCCAAACAATCCTGCTTCCCCACAACCCAGAATTTATACACTCTGATCTAGCTGAAATATGAAGGGGATAAAATTCACTGAAATTAATTTTTTTGGAAGCAATCTCAATAAGTCATGTGAAGTGTATACATGGTTTATACATTACATAAGGTAGGATAAACGGATCAAATCAATGATCAACCTCGTAACTTTTGTTTGAGCAATGAAATAGGGAGAATAATGTCAATGTCATCGACAAAATAACTCTGATGTCTGAAAAATAAACATACACAACAATAAACAAAGGGTCCAAATGGAGTAAAATTCTGTTTTATACTTTCACTGGTCGTGGCATGCTAACACCTAAAAATTCAATCAGGTTTTCTTGTTTTCCCGCATTCATTTGGACATGTTTGTTTTTAATCAACCAAAAGGTAAAACGAAATTTGAAAAGAGTTACTTTGGTCCAATGTTTATACCGAAAACAATACTGACAAGTTCACAACATGTTTACCAATCTCTAATTCAATCACTTTCAGATTATTTTTCGTTGCTTACACAGCACTCCAAGTACAAAGAAGGAAGCTCTAAAATCCAAAGTAAAAGTGAAATGCATTATCTTTTTGTGTTATGGTATGATACTCGTAAATACACAAATATGCATCATACCAGAAAATAGTTGAAAATCAACAGACCCACAAACCTGCAAACTCGTATTAATCCAGGACAATTTTAGCGAACAACCAAAAAAACAACAGGGGTGTGGAACTGTCCTGACTAGTCCAGTTAAAATTATTATTGGATTACATTGTGATGGGCCACGAGACAGTAAAGTTTTAACGTTATTGTATATACATACATATGTACTAGCAAAAATATGCATTCCTTTTTCTGTCTATGCGAAATGCGAGTCAATTTCAGAGTATATACAGATGTATATTGTCACAAGTTTGATCCGTTTAACATCATTTATCCGAAAGCTTATCACGTATTCAGGTCCACATGGTTCAACTTCATACATATACACATTTCTATAATGATCTACAAAAAGAGAAATTTTCAACAAATGTGCAGAGTCTAACACAAACAACTTTTAATATTCCTCCTTGGACCCCGAGCGATCCTTCCGTCTGAGTCGTGCATTTCGAAAGCCTGAATGATTATTTTCAAACTCAAAATTCCACGAACCAATTTGAACATATTCGTATAAATGACTTTGCTCGCACCTGGGAAGTTTACTTCTGCTGGACAGGTATGAGAACTCGAGAAGGAGACAATTGTTCTAGTTCAGATCCATGAAAAGTGAGGTCCTACGCCTAATATCTCTCTGGAAAACAAAGTTTAGAATTCGGACAAACTCACGCATTTCCTCTCGTAGTAGCCCGATGTGAGATGATGATGTGGGTTGTCAGGAATGAATAAAAACAGTTGGCTCGGTTTGTACAAAGGCGTAAAAAAGGAAGTGAAAGTGGATGTAAAAGTAGCAGAGTTTAGTGAGCTTTATAACCGAAGGTAGTTTATAGTTTTCCGATTCCCCAGCTGGAATACCAAATTCCTTCTTCTTCTGCGGACTGGGAAAATTGGTCAGTTTTTGTGCATGCACGAACAACATGATGATAGAATTTTATGGCATACGCATATTATTCTAACGTACGCAAAAATGAATAATGACAAATGTGCAGGTGAAAACCCACATTTTGAAGCATTTTACAATGTCCCCATTTCCTAGTGTGTATGTGTGTGATGTGGGTTTGATGCATGACCCACTAAATCAAGAGAGTGGAGGAAGGATTACGATGACTCCATAAAAATCCCATGGTCGCTCGTCTTAGGAAAACTCTCAACTGCTTCGAGAACTCTTTTAAACTTTCAAAAATATCATCTGCACTCATTCCTTGAGATCTTGGTGGCCAAACAAGTGTGGAATGGCTTCCCCACACTGTCGCATTAAGTGGCCCGCACTAACCAAACCATCCGAGCGATTATATTCTGCCACCAACAGACGCCCATACTACATACTGCTTCCTACTCAAATGGTGCAAGTGCCATCTTTAATTCTTCTCATTTCAATTGGCATGTTCAAATAAATCCTTTCAATCATGTTTCTCAACTCAAACACTCGGCTACTTTACCATTGCCTACTAAAATCGGAACAAAACGTTGCAAATAAATATTTATTGACTATGTGATCGACATAGTATCCAGTCCGATTCATAACTGCCAGTAAAAGTACGAAATATCCTCAAACGCGTTTTATAGATTCGCTTCAAGTTCTACTTGCTTATGTATTATAGTCACTCCAATCCATATCTTAATAGTGAGATGTCTTGATGGAATATCTTCTCCCGGTGTATACAACATTTGTATTGTAATATGTATAATAAATGATGCATCCCATAATTTGATTCAGTTGAGAGTAAAAAGACAGATAGAAAATTGGAGAATATAAGGATGGAGGATGGAGCAGAAGGTTGCTTGAGCATTTTGGTTAGATTGAAATTTGGAATTGAAGGGAAGACAACTTCATCATGAGATGGATCAGCAGAGTAGATCTACTAGGCGCAGTAGTGCTTATGATGCTGTGCTGTAGCATTAGTCCCGGCATGAAATAAAAATTGAAAAGGAATAAAAGAATTCCTTTCCATCCCCAATTTCTTTGAGTCAGGTCTATCTTCTCATTGTGCAATTGTTGATTGTACCTCTATGGCAGAGCAGAATGAAAGGCTTTCTTCTCACCCAAGGAAGAACTTTCATAATCCACGAAAAAGTTCTTAATCATTCGCACAGTTCAGAATTCAGTTATGAAAATCCATGCTAATACGTACAATTGATCACATTCTTATGAAAAGGACATTGTTGATCTATTGGAGAAAGTCGTCTAATAATCATTATTATTATATAAGGTGGTGGTGGTGCAAATAAGCAAATTGGCAGAGGCAGCTGAGGAGGAATGAGTAGCATTGGATAACATAAATAAGTTATGCAGCATAGAAGCACAAGGAAATGGTCAACAAAGAATACAGATTTGAAAACAAATATTTATGAGCACATAACCAAGTGGAATTTTTATCGTGTGATTATTCCCTCCCTCCAACTCCACCCACTCATGCCCACACATTCAATAATCCAATCCCACCTCTTTCATTCTTTGTTCTGTTCACAAGGAATAAAAGCTGATTCTCTAAGAGCAGAGCACAAACCATCACAAAATGTAATATCCATTTAGCTTTCCCTTTCTCACACCTTAAGCTTCCAAAATCTGGAGGAAAATTTTATTCCCAGCAATATCTGTGGGCAATATATGTGCCTTATAAATTATGAAATCAATGGGTTCAGAATTGAAATTGATGTAGCGCGTGTTGTATATATCCAGCCGCGTATGTATATGTACTATAGTTATGCGCTCATATACGTATATACTATATTATTGGAGTTTTGGTGAAATTCCTGAAATTTACTAATTCGTTAAGGACCGACTTATGTATATTCAACCATGACCCTGCTGGAGAGAAATATAAAATAAACTTTGGTTCCAACTATTTTTCGCCATTTTTATCCTTCATCATGCGTGGGATCAATTAAAAGGATTATGCCAAACTTTGGAAAAATAACGTTAGTTGGAGCATAAAAGTTGGCATTGAGAAAAACAAGAAAAAGAAATTTGATTTCAACAACTTCTCGTTAACGTGAGGGTAGAAAACTAAAATCGAAATGTGCTCATCGTTTATCCAATTTTACCAGGTTTCTGTATTGTGTGATTGCTCTCCAAGGATAGTTATTCAAGTAGGAATTACTACCTACTAACTTCAAGTGCATATGTCTTAATTTTAATTCAATAGTACAAACGCGAATTGTCAAAGTCGGCCAACTTTACCCTTGCTGTACTTATAAAATGTTTTTTGCAAGTTCTGTTGAAAATATCACATCCAATGAAAAATTGCCTCCTTCAACCTTAGCATTTCAACTGACTCCTGCTCAACACAAAAAAGTATAAAAAATGAAACGATGTCAAAATAGGAACCAGGCATTTTACAATTTAAAATCGAGAAATCATAGACAGCCGTTAACAAATGTCTTGAATGAAATCAATGAGAAAAATCAAATGGTCAGAATTTCTCATATATAGAGTGTAATTGACAAGTTTATGATTATTGATTCCACGTTGGTTGGAATCGTGGTGGGTGGATGGGTATATGATCATATTGTTCCATGAGTGTCATAAAATGACGTCGTTCTCTCAAAATGACAAGTGGCATCATATTGGAAGTCAAAGCGGTCACTTCCGGGCACACACTGGTCTGTCTTGCATCCCTCAAAAAATCTGCACGTACAGGAGAGTCAGGGTGGGAGTGTAATAATCATAAAAATCAATGATCGTCCCAATTACACACTCTACCATACGTGTATGAGCAGGAGGCAGGATGAGCTCCGGAAGTGGTTCAGGAAAAATTGGGCTCAACACTTTTCTTATTACCTCAATTTGACCACTTTAATCCCTAAATCTTAGTAACAACCAACAAAAGTAGAAAAACGCAATTGACTCAAACAATAATTTTGTATTATTTTTTTATTATTATTGACTAATAAAAAGTTATGAAAAAATGATGCTTACACTTGACCCAGGTAAAAAAACCTGTTCCGGATACAAGAATAAACTTCTAGGTACAACTTTGCATAGCCCGAGCCAGAAGCCCGAATAAATCTTTCATCCGATCATATACTCATAAACTAACTATACAGCACGTCACATGTATGGTTTGCATGTAAATCGGTTAAATCGTTCGTTCTCAATAGAAAGATCGGACACGATGGGTACATAAGCCCTGGCTCGGACTTACTAACTAAAGTCAGTCTTCACGCACAAACTTATTTACGATAGAAAGCTCCCATGCAATAATGTTCGGAAGGAGCCTATACACAATGTGGACTGGCTATAAATCTTGTCATGCTTTCAAAAGCCAATTGTTCAACAACAAAAATCCAGTGCTCTAACCAAGACATGTTGTCAACAAATAAATAAATGATTTCTCTTCAAAAAATAAATTAGAGCATATTTTTCTTATTTTGTCGATCCGCATGATGCATTTAACTTGCATGAGATTATTTGCAGCCAAACTCACCAGTGCTGCCACAAATACCTATATGACGGAAAAAAAGTTGATATACAAAAAGTTTATGCTATTTCTGAAAAATTACATGTGGATTATTAAGCACTTTTATAAATCATCAATAGTTTCCAGTAGTATCCTCATGTTGCAGGCCTTAAAAATTGTGTTATTTGAAGTTTTTATTATCCAATGATTTTCTTGTTTTCTGTGATAAATGTATGGTGAACAATGGGCAACAGCGCTGGACTCTCTTTCAGCAATCGATATGAAACAAATCAGCCCTGCCGACCTATATACTTTTCATCATTATTGAATGGTCATTTTGTCTGTAAATGGTAAATGTACGACTTTTTTGTGGTCAATTTTGGGGTTGAAACCCTATCGGAAAGTGGTCATAAGGTTGTTAAAAATTCTTACAATTCAAACAAATAATAATATAGTGCACGGATATTGAGATCCCAAAAATTACAAAGACATTGACTAAGCAACATTTGTCTAACAATTTGTGAGTTGCACTATAAACTATACTTTTACTTCAGTTGGAGCAAACCATCATTTCAGTGCAGTATAATATATTTGCACAATTGTACTCTTTGGAATAGAACTTCTATTGGACTGAATTGGCAGAGTATTTGCTGAACCCTGATTTGAATGGATTTGGAGTATGTTAAGAATATAAAAGGGTTCGGTTGGACTGTTGCGTATGATGAATGGAATTTGGTAAAATGTAAATGCCCCCACTTCACTCATGACACGAAACATCGTCTACCCGAAGTCACAAACACAGCTAGTCAATCGTACAACCCACCCGCATCTCATGCAAATAATGCAAAAAGTGGCATTTGTGTAATTCTGCAAGGGCTGTATTAGTGTGTGTACGTTGTTTGTTGTGCATTTTAGTGAGCCATATCGGTATTCGTTAAAACAAGACAAAATATAATCCAAAATAAATAAGAGTTATATTACTTAAATTACTGAAGTCTGAATCCACTTACAGAATAAAAGAGTTGAAAGTTTTGAAACGTCGCCACTTAATCAATAGTCTGTTCTTCTGTTCTCACATTTTAAAATTTGGATTAGAAAATGCAATTACTCCAGAATCAATGCCTCATGCGCTCTCAGTAACGCTTTCTATCATTCTGAGCATTGAATTGGAGTGATTGAGGATGAGAATTATAGATCAGTGAAGGTATCTGTGCCTGAATATTCTCACCCATTACGATCGGGGATTAATGAGGTTCCGCACTTTCCAAAATTTCCAATTCATCCATCAAATCATCCACATCCGCTCTTTTTCCCCAAGACTCAATTTCTCATTCGAAACATTTGCAAATCCTTTCCATATATGGAAAAGTCGGGACATCATGGAGCACATATTGTCATGGTCTATGACGCAAAATAAATCTTGGAGAAAACTTTTGGAAAACTTTATTTTCAAATTGTAAAAATAAAAATTATAAAGAGTAACAGATATATCTCATTTAATCGTAATAGAATAATCCAGCCAAATTGAGATTTAATTTCAGTGGATAAGTTGCTAATATTTATACATAATATATATACATTGAGATAGTTATATTTCCCGTATATCGCTGTCCTCCGGGAATATTAGTGGAACGCATTGCAGGGTCCTTTACTAGATATATTGGACTGAATTACTTGGAATGGCAATCTCGCTGAGTAAGGTTTCAGATGCTGATATAATTAGATAACCCAGTGGCTTAAATCCGAATCTCTGGTCGTAGTCATAATGTCGAGAACTTATAATCCCATTAATCCCCAAGCCCACCAGGACCAATCCAACGTGAGATCTTATATCGTTGCAATCTCAGATTCGCAATCTGAGTCTTCTGGGCCAAGCAGTTGGTGGGTCGTTGATTTTTGCATTTTCAAAATTGCTCGTAACTACCTTCCGTGTAATAACCATTCTGGAGAGTAAAGGATATAATGGGCTCATATTTAATACTTGCACTTTCACCCAAACCAAACAGTCACCCGTTTTTCTGTCTGGGGTGGGGTGATCCATACATTGATCTGTATCTTTATTATTTTACTGTGAAAACGCAATACCAAATCATATATCTAATACACTTATCAAATCTCATGCATGTAAAGTGACGACGTGATGTAACGACGTTGACGACGTGGTTGTGTCCACCTAAAGGACAATGTCGTTACGTAGAGACTCAAAAAGATGTGTGATTTCCTTACCTTGCTGGCGTCTCGGGGGAGAGCTAAAGAGTTTAATTGGTCTAGTGTGAAATTGGTATTTGGTTGGAGGCAGAACTTGGGCAGCGACACAAATGTTCTACGTCATATGCCATGAATAATTGATTAGGTATTGAGGACCACGGGATGCGTAGTATAGCTTGGATGGAGGACAATTAGCCAGGTCGCTTTGGATGGAGATTGTGTGTATGTAGTTCATTGTAATTTAGAGGATATGGAACACAACGGTATTGCCCGTATTACTCATTTGAAGAAATAAATTTAGTAATTTACCAAAACCTAACAAATCATAAGGCGAAAAGCTAAAATTTATAATACTATTTCCTTTGTCCAAAGCTTTGTTAGCTGAATAAATATTAATGTGGAGTTAAGTTTTCTGTTGACTTCAAAGGTCGTATATTTGAACAAACATGGAGCAATTGTGGGAACAAGCAGACGCTGAAAAAGGCATTTTATTTTGTCATTTTTAGTTGATGGGGTTTCTGGGCAATCATGCAAACTTAACTGACCCACTTGAAATTCACTCTTTTACTCTTATATTCGATCCAATAATTCTTCCTCAAGTGCACTCTTCAGACATTTAGTAATATCATTAAAACGAAAAGAGTCAAGAAACAGATTTAAATGTGGAAGAGCCTCTAAAAACTTCACGACTTCGGTTATATGTATCCATCCATCCAACTAAACCTTGCAATTTTAACCATTATCGAGCAGTTCTTACATTATACTGTTTGATTCTTGAAATAGAGACTGGAAGAAATGAATATACATTACATAGCAGTATTCATGCTCCAAGAAGGAGAACACTGCCATTGTATAGTGATGTGATATGGTCATGCTTTCCTTCAGAATCAACATGCAAAAAATTATTTTAGAATCTAATCAATCGACATGGCTTTTTGATCTCAATTAAATGAATTGTGTTAAAATGATGATAAAAATTAAACAGGAATAACTAACTACCAATTAAACTCTATAATTAACGTCTCTAAACAGTTAAAAAAACACTTTTGCTGCAAAAGTTTAATTTTGAGTGTTGCACCATTATGAAAATCGGGAAATGACTCAGTTTGTATGAAATTGGACACATGAGCCATCTGGCCACTTCCAGACATAACTAAAAAGTGATAGCTTAGAAAATTTTTCGCAAAAATTTTCATGTACCAATCATTTATACATAGCAATAGCTGATATCTGTAATCTCAACCTGATACACGAACAATAATTGACATTTATAATTCCACTGGAAAAAGTATCTGAAATTGTCAGTTTGAATTGATTGGCAATTAAATTTTTCCCAGGTTTTTCTGTGTAAATTCACAAACAACCAATATGGTTCTGGTTTGGCCCTAAATTGACAAAAATGGTCATTGAAACGATAATGCGAATAATTCTCATAAAATGAATGTTTCCCGAAAAACATCTTTTCCTTCCGACTTTTACATTTGAACAATTTCACCATCAATACTATGTAGTAGACAAAATCATTTCTGAAATCCCAAATTCTTGTCAGTGAAGTCATTTCGTGAAAGTGCGAATTAGATATGATTTTAAGTGCATGCTGAGCATTAACTTCTTTCATATTTTAGGTGATTGTGGTGAAAGGTCTAAAAAGAAATAAGAAAATGTACAGTGCGGTTGTGAGTGAGTATTAAGAGTATTGTAAAGTGAAAGCAAACGTATTTCATTTTTGTCATACTAAAATGTACTCATATGGAGGGGCTGCTTGAGCCGTGCTGTACTCGGGCACCATCACACCACATCTGACTTGATTTACGCAATACAATAGCACGGGATATTATTGCAGGATTGCTTGTGCACATCTGAATAGTTTCCTCCTGAATATAGGATAAGGCATAAGGATAAGTAAATAAGGTTCCAAAACAAAACCAGAATGAAACTCGCCAAGATTTACTTTCGGTTACCTTAATCATTATGTGCTAGCTACTACTTATCTAGTAGATATATAATAGTGTTCTTATATTATCCACTACGTTTTTAGCACACCAGAAATATTACTTAACACAAAAATTGAATGCCGTTCATGATCTGGTTGTCGTTGAAGGCTCCACATTTTCAAATAATGACAATGGCTGTGGTCAACAACCCCACCCACCCAGTTAGAAGGAATCGAATCTGAGGAGGTGATATTGGGTAACTTTGTTTCCTTAGAAGAAGGTTCGGACAAAGCGAGAGTTTATGGATTATTAATCATAATTATTGATATCATTAATTTAGGAAGTACGGTGACGAAATCTGAATCAACAACGACGATTTCTCTCAACACAACATCAACGCAAGGCCAATTGGCCCTCATGGGCTCCAACAACAGTGTATCGAGAAGATTGAGACAGGGAGTTGAAGGTGTAACAGGTGCTGATAATTCCAACAGTGTAAGGTCGTACACGAGGAATAGAGGAGTCAATAATACGACAATGGAATCTGGGGACGAGTCTGACTCTGGGGATAACGGGTCGAGACGAATTACAGAGGATCTGATTTCTGTGTTTCAAGTTTTAATTCGCAAGTAAGTCCATTTCCATGAATGATTTTTATGTGAATTAACTACAGAGGTATAAGGTGCTGCTATAACTGAATACGTTTGTTTTATAAAGTGGACAGATTCACATAATGAGTTCAGAGGAAGATTCAGGAGATGAGAGTTATTCTCCAGCGGCGAGTAGAAAAGTCGTCGCTCCCCGATCTGATTATGCAGTGGATACTAGTGTACTTGAAGTTAGTCTCGATATAAAAGGTCCTGAATTGACCTTACAATAGCGTATTTAATAATGATGCGATTTGTTTAGAAAAATGACCTAAAGTTTACAATGGGGAATGATATTGCCGGAAGTGAACAAGGAAATTTTTCTTTACCTCGCCTTCTAGCCTCTCGGGAGGTTTGCACACTGAAATTACATAAAATTTGATTGAATCACCTGTATCTCACATCACCTGTATTTTCTGTATTTAGATGGGCAACATTTCTCGCTTCAGTGGTTTTGATAAACCACATCGCAATCGTCTTAGTGAAACATTTCTTCCAAATATAATAAATCGCGTTGCCAATTATGGATATAAAGCATTTTGTGGGTAAGTATTCACAATTTTGTTAGTCCATTCTGAATACAGTCCAAGAGATTTCCAGCCATTTCTGTCATACAATCCATGCATAAATCTAGTAAATAATTCTTTTGTGTTCTTCTCAAGAACTTATTCTAAAAGCGGGGACATTTTTTTGAGTGCATCTCAAGGTATTGTCTTTCAGTATATAGATTTTGCAAAACCCCGCAATAAGCCCGTTGTCTGCATATTTTTCTAGATCGAGCTATTCGTATATACGATACTACGAATGGAAAATTTAGGAAATTCAAAAAAATTATGGCAAGAGATGTGGGATGGTCTGTTCTAGACACTGCTTTTAGCCCTGACGGGCGATCTGTTGTTTATTCAAGTTGGAGTGAATCATGTAAGACATGTGTATGGTTTTGCAATGTTAAATTTTAAATTAAACTTTTGTATGTAGTGCATTTGTGCAACATTTATGGTGATGTGGATCGACACGAAGCTCTTTCTCTCTGTCCAGACAATAGGCGATTTTGTATTTTTTCGTTGGCATTTTCCGACGATGGTAATTACCTTATACTGTACATAACTTGTAGCCTAATATTGTGTCAATGAAATAAACATATTGAGGATTTTAATACCGATATTTAACAATTTTTGTGAGTGTAGGAACTGAGATCTTGGGAGGGGCCAATGACGGGTACTTGTACATGTACAACCTTGAGCACAATACCAGAGTTTTGAAGGTATTTATAAAGATATTAACAAAGATATTAAAATCGACCAAGGAAGGAATGACAATCAAGGAATGTAATTAGTTGGAGGCGCACGAAGACGACCTGAATACGGTAGCATTCGCTGACCGATCTACTCACATATTGTTCAGTGCCGCTGACGATGGACTATGCAAAGTATAAACAATCAAGTCATATCATTTAACATTCAAAACTTTTGATATTATGCAAATATTATACTTGTAAAATTTAAATAACTACCTTGATAGGTATGGGACCGCCGAACTCTAAGAGAAAGTGATCCACGCCCTGTCGGGACTCTCGCTGGGTTGGTGTACCTTCTGCTTTTTGTGCCACACTTTGTATTTATAATGCATTTCAATATATTGTGTTATATGTGTTACAGGCATATTGATGGGATTACATTCATCGACTCCAAAGGTATCTCAATTATTTTAAATTATTCATAAAATCTGTCAAATCGTTCACAACTGCTTGATTATTTGCCATTTCCAATTGGAGTGGATTTTTTGAGAAACAGTAATTAAAACAATTTAACGCAAACTCTAATTTTGTTGTGGGTGGGAGTGAGTAAACGACATGAACACAAAACATGTTCATTCATGCTCCGAACCGCTAGCCAGCAGATACCCACCAAACCCAACCAAATGCTAACACAATCACTCATCAAAAAATGTTTTTTTTCCAAAGGGGATGGGAGGTATCTAATAACAAATTCTAAGGATCAATCCATAAAGTTGTGGGACATGCGAGTGTTTGCTTCAGAAGATGCTATACAAAATACTAAAAGACTTGTTGCTGATCAAAATTGGGACTATCGGTGAGACTAATTACTTAATTATTGACTATTAAAATTCATGAAACATATCTTATATTTAACAGGTGGCAGCGAGTTCCAAAAAAATGTAATAATCTGTATTATCAAATTGAATTAATTTTAGCCTTTATTCCCTTGAAATATTTGTAATTATCATTTGATATCATGCAGTGTGTATTCCCCGGAAGCCGATTGATGGAGATGTCTCTGTGATGACTTACCGTGGACATAGCGTTTTGAACACTTTGATCCGTTGTAGATTTTCACCTTCATTCTCCACGGGACAACGATACATTTACTCTGGTTGTGCAGCTGGAAGGGTTGTCATATACGACTTACTGACTGGTAAGATTTAATTTATTCAATGAGACTCCATAACAAATGGGGCTTTATAAAGAGGTTGGAGCCGTTTTGGTACCACGGAGGCGGCTCCACAATACGCCCTGTCTTACCGTTGGGCATGGCAACTACCCATTGCCTCGTCCGCCCAGACAGGCCGTTGGTGGGGGTGACCATTTTGGTAAGGTTGGGTCAAACCACTTGGCTTTCCCCAGGGGATTTGACCCAGCCTGGGGAGGCCGACTGGGGGCGTGGTACTCTTTGGAATAAGGGAATATGTCACAAAGTTTCTCCCTGTCCCAGAACTGCTACCCCCATCTTAACTGTCACCACATTCAGCCCATTGCTTTTGGAGTCATTTCTGGGTAGAATGACCTGCCTGTTTTGGCAAACAACTTTATCCAATCTTATTTTATTGTTGCCAACAATTTGTTGGGTGTTTATGTTCTACTGCGTCACAGTGGTTTTCGCGAAGAACTTTTAGACGGGTTTCAAAATTGCATGGTTCACATATGTACTGTTTATTTTATTTCTAAAGGTAAAATACAATCAATTTTGAGGGGACACCGCAGTTGCGTTCGAGATGTTTCTTGGCATCCGGAAAGACCCGAAATCGTGAGCACATCGGTAAATGCATGACAATACAACCTTTTTTTAAATTTAGACTATTCATATACTTAAATGCGTATATTATGTTCTATGATTAGTGGGACAACACGGTAGGGCTCTGGACTTACGAAGGCAATCATGCATTAGAATCAGACGAAGAAGCCATATCGGAGTTAGAAGTTTCAGACAGTCCTTCCTGTAAAAGGCTTGGAAGTGGTCTGAGGCGTAGCACACGCTTGGCTGAGAAGCGAGCTCGAAGTGAAAGACCGACGAACTAAATCTGTGATAAATATATGCATCTGTACAATATTCTGTCTCTAACTAAAGACTATAAATATTCAATACACGCTGTTATATGTATGAATAATGTTGGAATTCGCTGTTAATTCTCCTTTCTATAAAATCTATGCAAGTATTTAATTAATATATCGTATCATGACATAAATAATAAATTAGATATCGGTTACGTGCGCATTAGTTCATCTATCACAATTTTTGGAAACCGGAAGAAGTGCTATTATATGTACTATATATGTATATTGTACTAAATTTTATTTGTTATCTGTGTTAGTCAAATATCTATTGTCCAGTCAAATTGATCGACTCATGCCATTAAAGTAAAATGCTGATTATCCAACTCTGCTGTTGTGAGTGTACATTTATTCTAAACAAAATAATGTTATTTAACCAGACTTGCGTTTTGGTTTCCATCTGGGTCACCATCACCAATCAATGCTTTCATTAATTCTCGTTTGCATGGTTCAATACACTGTCACTGTGGCCTGGCATGTAATGCAAATTCATTCAGTATGGAAATGATGTATGACGATTGTTACAGTGATATGCATGAGCAGTATCATTCGTAATGTAAAAAGATGAGTTTTGGTTCAAACTGGTTTTTTGTAATTTATTTCACAATTCATACCAGGACTGGACCTCATACGTGTGTGTGCGGTCATTATCCTTATTGCATAGTCTAAAATAACAAGTAATCAATATCGTGGAAGATTATATTTCTGTTTTGCAGGTCTCACTCAAGTCAAAACTGATGAAATGGACAAGCATCAAAATAATAAATCGGAAAGATTGAATCAAATTCCCGTATTGTACGTGAGGGGAGACAATTACACAATTGGATACACAATTGTAAGTTGGCCAATTTCTATCGTGAAAGAGAGAGTCTGAACATTTTCTATAAGAAGGAATCGATTCTTACTTATAGGGACGCCAATTTAGGTCTCTGATCGAGGACAACCTTTCCAAATCCACCTACTTTATAGAATCCCTCCTTCCGGAATATAATACGGCTCCAGGAAAAGAACTTTATCGTAACAATTTGGAGTTATGCGAGAAACAGTTCCCCGAATATGTCAAAGAAATCAAGGGAATGGCTGAAGGTGCTAAGATTCCATTTTATAAGGTAAATGACTTGGAAATCGGTTTTGATGATCGTTAATGACACCAGATAATCATGCTTATCTGGTTCTCTTATCATGATTCAACTTCATGCTTCAGTTATTCCTTATGAACCTGGAAGTATTCATTACATCTCCGGCCGAAGTATGGGGAAAGAAAGACCAAGACCAGGGAAATGCAGGGTGCTCGTCAATTTTGTCTAATGGGAAAGAGGTGTGTGCTTAAATTTCAATTGATTACACTGCATTATATTAGCCTTTCATCAATTGAAAAAGTCAAAATTACTCTGCTGCACAAATAGCTCGTACTGGGACACACGGAAGACGCTGGACCCGAATTACTCAATAATGTTTTCATTGTCTCAGCTGAAATACTGAATTCTTCTGGAGAAAAGGTGGAAAAATTTACAACGTTAACATATGCCGGATGTCTACCAGGATATACAATGGGTTACAATGAGCATGGGTTTATTCACAGTGTGAACACTTTGTACCCTTTAAAAACTTTGAATCATAAATCACGTACGTGCGATTTAATGTTTTCAAATTGCAAATGATTGATCCAAACCAAGGCACACAAAAAAAGTTTTGTCATTTTCTTCACATAGCGAGAAGCTTTATTGCAAGGTCCCTTCTCAAAGCCAAAGATTTGGAAGAAACAGTGGCCCTCATGAAGGACAAAGGGATTGGAATCGCAGATGGGTTCAGTCTAAACGCCTGCTTTGTAAAGACCCCATCAGGCATACCTTCGATGTATAACATCGAAGTTTGTCCCGATGTAAACGAGGATGAGTCGGAGGTGAATGTATTTGAAATTCACCCCGGAGGAACTTATGCACATTGCAATAGGTTAGGATGAGGGACAATGTTAACTTTGTGCATATCATGTAAATTAACAAATACGCATTTCAGATATCTAAGGATTCACACCACTGAACTGCCTAAGGCTGCCCGTAGTAGTGTCCATCGTCACCAAGCAATTGAGAGACACCCAAAACCCGAGACGCTTTCAGTATTACGGGAAATTCTTAGTGATAGAACCGATCCCATCTATCCCATTTTTAGAAATGGAGAGAAACTTCCAGATGTTGTCGTCACTGTGGCTGTTGGTATGAATTCTGAATTACTTGCAGATTTTTTTGGCACACAAATTAGTAAATTGTAATATGTTTATTTACCTGTAGGAGTTTTCGACATTACTAATCGTCAGTGGAACATCTACACTGAGCCACCGAATAAAGCAGAACCAATTGCAATTTTGCCAATATCATTTTCCTGAGACACAATATTTGTATACATATATGTATCTATATACGATTGTCTGAAATAGGAATGCAAATTTTTCAATATCACTACTGAAGTTGTACATACCAGTAAAAAATAAAGACATTTCGTGCACCGTTGACATTTTTTATATTTACGAATATTTAAAATTATACGTTCTGTAATATCAGTCTCATTCATTAGCCATCCCATATAATCATCCACGTGTCAACTTAGCCAGGCACTACCTACATACATGATTCATAAAGGAATTGCTTATCAAATAATAATTTGTCAGCATATTTGAAAGCGTCATGTTTCTTGGAGTTATGTTGTAACGTTATTCCCTGCAGTTGCTTATTCCTTTCCGCAGACTTCCCCGAATGATTGTTTGTTTAGTCAATAATGGATGACCCTTTCTGTGCTCAACCATAATATACCTTTTATTATAGAAATTTATTTCCTCGATACATATATAGCTCAACCCAGCCCAGAAATGATCCCGATATGGAATACAAAAAAATCTTTGCTGTGCTTCCAGATCCATTATCTCATGAGAAATTGACAATCACAATCTACAGATAGCACCAAATTCTCAGTGGGCTGTGTCAATTAAATCCATCTACTTTCTTTCTCATAGGGCTATTCTGGGCCAACTGCAAGGTATGTCATTTTCTCAAGCCATTTTGCATATATCCAGTACGGATCATCGTTTGTATATAAGGATGCCTTATTAAGGAGTGTATGTACTTGGTCATCAAACTGTGTACATCATCACTAAACAATAAATATATACTGACACAAGTAATATACGCTAGTACAATGTAATTCAGTAGAATTCGATAATGTTAGCTATTACAGAATGTATCCCTAATATCCAAGTATCTGATGTATGTGACAAAGGAGCCACATGATGTCCTTTAATCTCGTAATGGTATTATCGACGAATCTCGTAATGGCATTGGTTCCTTATTCTTGTCGGAGACAAAGTCACTCTCACGCAGAGCTAATGGTCTAGATCTCATTAATGATCCAATGTGAATAAGTGAAAGTACACTTTCGTTTTGCTTGCTGTAGAATATTGAATGGCAACAGAATTGTTAGCGCTTATTAAGTAAGTGTGATTTGTGCGACTAAAAAAATAAATTGTAGAGCTCCTTATTCCACACCTTAATGCAGCAATGACATGAAACACGTCTCATGACAATACAACCTCATTTATCATCCTCTCTTGATGTGAACAAACAAGTGCGGTTTTAATACATATGTATGTAGTCAGTCTATCTTTATACCCTGATCGAACCGAATTTTTTGAACCCGTCGTCATCTGTCTGTCTGTCTTTTGGTTTGTTTGTAGTTTATTTCACGGGTCGGAAACTCAGAGTAGTACAAAGAATGACTGGACTCTTTCGGAGCCCTTGTTCTTGGGAATTATGCAACAAAAATACTTAAAGCTTATCTTTTATGAATTTGATATATTGAAGAAATAAATACCGCAAAATCTGACTTTCGGCCGGGCTGAATCAAGCTGTACTCTATTCTGTAGGCAGTGAAAGTTTTTTTTATTAATGGGTGGTAGGCTGGGCGAGGAAAGTATGATTGAAGTAGAAGAGGACGGAAAGGATAAAATGACCATAATTTATATATGCTAAATAATATACCACTGCACGGCAGATTTAGCTTTCTTTTCTTCCAAAAGTAAAAAAAAAAGTTTCTTGCGTTCCTTCTGAACAAGGAAGGCATAGTTGACTCACTTTCTCCTGCCACCTTATCAACTACCGCATATGTTATTCAGAATAACTGATTCTGACATTATTTGCGACTTGAACTTGGTATCATCATCAGTGGTGTCTGTCCTCTAAAACCGTACCGCAGTGACATTTTTTGTGACACAAATCAGAATATTTTTTTCAGTTATTGGTTTCTTTTTATACTTCAACAACATGAGTTCTTTTGATACCGTTCGTCGAAAGTCATCCACATCTAAATTAGACAAGGAGAAATTGGCTAGACTTCAGCAACTCAAAATGTTTCAACAAAGTGGAAATATTGCTTCAAAATTGCTGAAAATGAAAGTTACCGCAGAAGAGGTTAGAATTATTATGTCTACTTAATTCCACGAAAAACTAGTTTGAGAATCAATAATAGTAAAACTACCCACTTCCCTTCCAAAACTGGAGAAGAATGGCGAAACCAAACACATAGAAAGCTTTTGTTATTTCATAAGCGTTTAGGGTAGTTTTGTTGTCACCGTGCGTCTTAGTCTTATTATGATTATGAAGAAGACTAATGTGATTGAGACTAATGTGGAGAAAGCAGGTAGGTCGTTCACAATAGGAGCTTCCGTTTCCCTTTGATTCCAAAACATTGTCCGTCAAGAAAACAAGACTGAATCAAAACGTATTGTCACATTATAAATCCAAAGGGGCGCACTCCGCATACTGTGTTATCCTTCTCCCATTCTAAGAAAATCACAGCTCATTATAAAAATTGAACCAAATCCTATTTTGCATTTCAGAACGAAGGATCATAAGTGGTGTGTAATTCTGACTATTTCATATTTAGTTACCGCGTTAGGTACATTATTAGTTTCTGAAACTTAGTAATTTCCAAAATGTTGGCGAGAAAAGTGTACAATCTTGCACAAGAATTAGAAAAACGAGGCAGAGATGGCCCAGGCGAATCTGCAGACAGTGCCACATGGGCGATGAATGAAGTATACATATTATATTTCATGCATTATGCAATAATTATTTTTGATACAGAAGATTATAATGTTGTATTGCTTAGTATGCACTATATAAATGAATATTGTTTTACAGAGTGCGGCAGCTGCAATATCCTTGTCAAAGGTGATGGCTCGGAAGAAGGGTGGAGAAGTCTCATTGCAAGTAGAAATTGAAACTGAAGCACAATGGAAGTTGCTGCTTCGTAGAGATGGATTAATTGGTGAGGTCATTATTATCAGTACGATGCTATGTAATAACTTCATCCCATCTTTTGATTAACCAAGTTTATTTAAAAAAATAAAAGTTGTTGAAGTGTATTCCGGATGGTGCGGTCCATGCCTGAGCATGGTGAGTTTTCTAAAGAAGGTGAAAGTTAATGCTAACGATGACAGGCTAACTCTTGCCACTGTGAACTCCGACAACATTGACGACCTTCGCATATTTAGAGGACAGAGTGAGCCTACCTGGATTTTTATGGGGGTGAGCTCGCAAGTATTTTAGATTTTAGTATATATACAACCACACTCGTAATATGTAATAATGCTCCATTTTGGTTGGATCATTGTAGGGAGGCAAACCAGTAAGACTTATTCGTGGTGCAAATTCTCCAAGCCTTATGGCAGACATTAAATCTGCTTTTGAATATGAATTGCTCTGCATGGAGGGGAAAGCCAAAAGAAATTTGGTATGGTTTTTGGGGTAGAATCTAGAATCTAGAATAGATACGCTAATAAAATGTACAACAAACATCAACTAATTTTTATAGATTTCACTGAAGGATGAGGCTGAACGACGACACAAAGCTAAGGCCGAGGCAATTCATCTGGCTGCCGCACAGAAGGAGGCAGAAGCAGAACTCATGGTGGATGTTGTAGAGCCCACACCCACGCCAAAACAACTCAGTGTCTCCCCACCTCCTCCAAATGCATCTAATGAAGATTTCATAGGGACTGAAATTCCTTCCTTAGAATCTGTTGAGGTAGCCCAGAATTTATACCAGCCAACTCAGCCTACTTTGCAACCAATCCCGAGGGATGCACTTGCTGATGTTATTCATCAACAACTAATGTCAACTTTGGAGGCATATGCAGTTCTTGCAATCCAAGGATTTTTGCTGGAAACGGGAGCTGTTACAGAGATCAAGGATCACCTAAGCAAGGATTTTAGGGTATGACCAATAATTCTACTTGATCTAGGAACACACATTCCAATTATTAATAGTTCATGATTTATCTCTCAGATAATTAAGGAACGTTATATCTTTTTGGATGACTCTGGGGTACGTCGTCTATTCGGAATTCCGTATCATCTTTATGAACTCATTGAAGAAGAAGAACTGGAAGATGACGGAGATCCTCAGAATGACGATAACTGTTCAGAGTTAAAAGAGGATGGTGACGCTGCTTCGATCAAAACGGACGTTCCAGGTGATAAGACAGACAGTGAGGCTGGCGGGGAAAGTGCTACGGAAATGAACGATACTGATGAGGGTATGGAAGAAGTTAAAGAAAAAATTCCACAGTACAGGAAGATTCCATTACCACTTCCAAACGAGTTGGTGGGAGACACGCTTCTCTTTCTTTTAGGTTTTTGAAATTTCAGTGTTTGTTTTTGGAAATTAAAGGAATGAAAAATATTTCTTTCGTTTAGAGAGTGTGGAAGTTGTCAAACAAAAGGAAGATCAAAATGTTACGCTTGGGAAGACTGCTGATGATTATCTCCGGTTTCGCGTAGGTCCTTCAAGCTACAAAGTGGCCGCTGAGAGTGAACCAAAGTCGTGAGTTATCATCGTATCTCCCAACAAGTTTTAATTTCTAATCAATTATGATGAAGGTTATTGGGGTTGTATGGCCGTGAGGAATACGCGGTAGGAACTTGGTGTCCAAGAAACCAAGAGGACAAGAAATATGTGATGCTGCATTTTTTCCCCCAACTGGTGACGGAAATGCTGATGCCGCCTCCAAAGGAAATGCCTAAGTACATGGTGGCCATTTTCCCTGCTCTATTTTCTAATGAAATAATGGAACATCCAGAGGTCTGTGTTAATGCCTTTATTTTAATGTGTCGATCTTGTATAATAATCTCCAGTGAGGATAAGACGATCAAGGAATGACATTGACAACAACATTCACTTCAGTTGATAATGCTACGAAAACGTCAAACTAACTACCGCTTACCGCACTAATAATAATATAACAGTATTACATTATGCTACCCTATACGATACCTAACCTGCTCAACATGAATGAATTTAACGTAAAACTAACTATAAACTAAACCCATGCACTCCAAAGTAATGCCAATAAAAAATCATAAAAAATAAAGCAAATAAACCACAGCATGCATATTTCGTTTTTAGTATTTTGTTTTTCGTTTTTTGTTAAAGAAATTAATCAATTAATTAAACCTTTCAAAATGACATGAAAAAGGCCGTGACTCAAACCTGACTTTTGAGTATTGTTATTTGAACTGGCTAAATAAATTTATGACACTATTTCAGCCTTGGTTAGCCCAAGTGTATAAACTTGAGGTGAATTTCTGTGAATTGCATATTAGCTTGTAACCAATGTGAAGGACGTTATTGCGCAAGGAAAAACGACCCTTTCTTCAAAGTTAGTGGACAGGATTTTAAAATCTCGTGGACATTGTGGGGATGATTTAGATGCTCAAAAGAAAGCACTCACCGGGTAGTTAACTAATTTATTTTATATTGCAATTTAATTGAGTGACCATATTTCTGAAAGTAGAAACTTAATGATGAATGGTATTACAGATTTGACATGTTTGCTGTATGTATTGATGAACGAAATGAGAGTCTGGCCGCAACTCTTGTATCACTTGAGCCTATTCATTATAGTGTGAACAATGACAACGGAAGGTTTGAAACGGCCAAGCTATTTCCACACCTCAACATTCTGATTGACAACGATTTTGACGACGATTTGTACCGGAGGGATTTAATTGTTGAGAAGTTCTTGGCTCGTCCTAAATTCAAACTTGATGTCATTTTTGGTGATGACGATGGACATGAAGTGTGAAGACAGTTTGAATGAAAGATATGAACATATTTAAGGAAGGCAATCAGATACGTGGCTAATAGACAAGCTTATTATCCTGTAGAATGACCATTCCCTTCCTCAGGTCAGGATACATCTCACAAACTTTCAACCGTAGCTTATGGAATTCAAGAATTTCGACAATCAAAATGTTTACAATAGTCCACATCACAAGTAACATATATATGTAACCAATTCACATACAATATATTGTCAAACCAAACTTTGAATAAACTATTAAATAAAATAATTACAGGTAAACGCAGCATTATCATCTTATTATAGAGGTTCAACATTTATCTGATCAGTGGAATTTGTGTGATTCCGTAGTCATTTCACATATGTATGCATTTACCAACGAATTCAATTTGGTTAGCTTATCCTGTCATAGCCCACGTGACATGAATGACATGTCTACAGGGGAAGATGTTGTATTGAGTATTATTAAAAGTAATAACATTTCATTGAAGTACACTGATAACAAAAATTATTATCCCATGTTGGGCTTGATAACTAATCTTGCTTGATATTACTGGGCTGTCTATTATTATTGTCATTAAATAATTTCTCACGCACATTACAGTTACATATTTACAGTTAGATATTTATATTTATTCTGATAATATTTCTGTTTGATGGTTGTTTTCCCATCGTCCGGATTATAGTATAATTTCAAGTGCATCAAAATGTTTGCCGAGATAGTCGTTTTAGTAGTGGCACTCGTTGCTATTCATTGCTTCTGGAATTCTCGATTATTAAAAAATCTTCCCCCAGGTAAATACATTAAAAATTAAAATTGTCTCTAAATTAGTAGCGTATAAATGATGAAACATTGTCAATTAACAATATTGTCTAATAATGTCTTAATACATAAGTATGTGTTAATAATAAGGTCCCAGTCCAATTTTTCCCATTGTGGGCAATATTCCCCAGCTAATCAAATATAAGGCAGAGACAAGCTACGAGTCCTTTGATAAAATGGTTGATGTTTATGGCCCAGTGGTATACGTTAGATTTGGCAAAATAGCACAAGGTAAACTAAACTTTTTAACGTAGAACCACTAACATGAAAGATGTGCCTGTTGTTATTTGTTTATATAAGTGGTGGTCCAAGACTTGGCTTTGGCGAAAGAGGTATTGTCCAGCGAGGTATGGGTGGATCGTGTATTTGATGAATACATTGGCGAAAGATCTTGGGGAAAGTCATTAGGTAAGAAATTGAGTAACATAACTCAGAAAGTGAAATATGATTTTGAATTGAAAACAACGCAGGGATAATTTTCGCCTGGGGCGATGTTTGGCGAAAAATGAGACAATTTTCTATGAGGACCCTTCGAGACTTTGGCTTCGGCAGACAAAAAAGTATGGAAAGCGTGATTGAGGAGGAAATCACACTCGTACTTTCCTCACTTGAACACTTTGCCATTTCTGGAAAGGAAATGTCCATGCATCAATTTTTCACAATTTCAATCCTTAACATTTTATGGAGTATGGTAGCAGGATTTAGGTTTTCTCATGAAGATGATAAATTAAAACAGCTCATTAATTTAATTGACGAAACATCCAAAAACAATCCAGCGAAAGCTGGAATAGTTCAAGCGTTTCCATTCATGTGGCGCTTTGTAAAGAACTCTAAGCGAGCGAATCGGAGGCGTGTCTTCATTAAAGAAATGCAACTATTTTTCCAGGTAGATATGGAATTTCAACATATAGTTTATAACTTGTTTGTGTATTAATTGGATATGCATGCTCAAAGGAAATCTTGGATGAACGACGTCAAAATGGAAGCTATAAAGAAGGAAGCCCCAAAGACTTTATTGATGCATTTCTTCAAGAGATTGATGCACACAAAAATGATAACGATCAATCAGATTTGTATACTGGTGAAGCTGCCATACTAGATTTCTACTCTACTTATACTTACAATAATCGTATTAAATATTTATGTTCTTTACAGTTTATGTATTATTTAATTGCAGATGAACAATTCATTATGGTGTGTTATGACTTATTTGTCGCTGGAGCTGAAACAACTAGCAACACACTAGAATTTGCCATGCTGTACATGATTTTACATCCAGAGGTACAAAAGAAAGTTCAAGAGGAGATTGACAGTGCTGTCGGAAAGAACCGAAGGGTAATGTTAGAGGATAAGTCCAAGTATGTAATTTATCCTCACAAAAACGATTATCAGGCTTTGATATTAACATATTTCTCTTTCAAAACAATTCCAGAATGCCGTACACTGAAGCGACTATTCTGGAAATTCAAAGATTAGCTAACGTTTTGCCAATTATCATTCGAGGGTGCACTCAGGATTGCCGCATTGCCGGTTACCATATTCCAAGAGTAAGTGAACCATTGTTGGCTGTCGCATAATATTCACCACAAATAAATACACCGTAGTATAATATAATTCTATGAAATACACACAGTAAGTTCTCCAATTACAGGGGACTCTGGCCGGCATCAGCGCGATAAGTCTTCATAAAAGCAAGCTCATTTGGAAAGACCCGGAAGCATTTCGCCCTGAACGATTCCTGGACAAGGATAATAATATTGTGAATGCCAACAAGATATTACCATTCGGTTTCGGAAAGAGGGTATGTTTAGGAGAAGCCTTAGCACGAGCGTCTCTTTTCGCCTACTTCTCCTCCATCCTCCAACGTTTCATTGTGACAGCATCTTCAACCCAACCCACACCATCAACAATTCCTGTCAACGGATTTACTTTATCGCCGCAAGAATACTACGTTAAAATAATACGAAAAGATTAGCATCATGCAAATTCAACAATATAATGCTGAACCATTTTGCAATAAATGTAAATAGTATTTATTACGCAGATATACTGAATTGAGTGGATTTGAGTTTTACGTCGAGCAAAAAAGATCAACCAAAAAGAAAATTGTTTCTGTTGCATGGGTTTATGGCGCATGAATGTGTTTTGTGCATGAATTTATTGTCCGTATTTTCAAGTATTTTCATTTGCTTGCATGAGAATCTCATCCATGCAGCTGACTTCACGTGCCCTTCTTCAATTAAGCTCTGATTTATTGTTGTATTTTTGCGAATTCAATTATCAGGTTTGTCTTGCAATTTCTTTTAAAAATGGGGAAACCAAAAAACTTTGAAAAATCTCAACATTGCTGGTTGTCTTCTTGGCGAGGGTCTATCGACGATCGAGTGATATGCCCATACAACCCGAAACATGTGATGCAATATCATCGACTTGCTCTGCACATCATCCGTTGTGCACAGGTATATGTAAATATATTTAAGCACTAATTTAACTTAATGTCGTAGTCTTTTGTAAAAAAACGGCATTATTTGATCCAAGAAACATCCAGATTTGGCCGCTGAGTTCGTGACCTGTCCATACAATTCATTGCATCGTGGGCCCAAGGATGAGGCTTATCGACATCTCCAAAATTGCCATGAACATCAAATGTCCGTCTTTAGCAGAGTTGCGAGTGGAAAACGTAGGTGGTTAGAAATCTCCTAATACATAATTTTGCTACTTATATATTTATTGTATGTATTTGTATTTTGTTAATGCAAAATCAATTTGCAGAGCCATATATTCAAGTTTACAACAGCAAACCCAAAGATGAAATTGAAGAGGACATGAAAAAATGCAAAATTGACGACAAAACTGTGGAGATGTTACGTCTGGAAGCTGAGTGGGAGGAATTATTGTGACATATTTTCCATTTTTCTTTATTTCATTTGAAACCAAAATAAAAGGTATGTAAAAAGAAAATCAAAAGCTACATCATTGAATATTTTTTGAGACATGTATGTCAGGGTGGGAGATTTGTTTTGGATATCTGGCATCATCTTGTTTGTTGTCTGCTAGCAAATCTTATTAACTTTTCCTTTTTTGGCCTTCTTGTCAGCCAACAATTATATACAAAATTGCTTTGTCAAACAACGGCTAATTAAATTTTGTAGTATTTATAAAGTCTCAGAGAAAAAGAAAAGGTTCACGTTCTCACCATCTACTATTCAAGTATGTCAGATCAACAACAATTTTGTCTTCGCTGGAACGATTTTCAGTCCAACATTGTGACATGCTTTAAACATCTCCGGACCGAAAGGAGTTTCACTGATGTCACCTTGGCTTGTGACGGCCAAACCACAAAGGGTAAATTCATTTCATATTTGGTTATATGCTCTTGGTTTTTATTCAATTTCCAATTTTCACTATAAAGCCCACAAAATGGTCCTCAGCGCATGCTCGCCGTACTTTAAGGCTATTTTGGAGGTAATTATTACGTCAGATATTCAAATTCTGATGGAATTTGTAATCTTAATAACATAATATTGAACCAACAGAACAATCCATCCAAACATCCCATCATAATTTTAAAGGACGTCCCATTCAATCATCTTCAGTCAATCCTGGAGTTTATGTATGCTGGGGAGGTGAATGTTCCACAGGATACGCTCCCTGCTTTCCTGAAGGTACTTATATAAACTTATTATTATTCATTATTAATCATACACCATATTATTTTTTAATAATATTGAATAAAACAAAAAAAAACAGTTGGTGGGTTAATGACACAATGATGTTTTTTTCTTTTTCATAAAGACTGCAGAACGATTAAAGGTCAAGGGGCTTACTGAAGGTACGTTTTTATAATAAAATAAATGTATCATTTTATTTTTAATTCATTTTTATTCAAATTTTATAGTAAAACACAACTGAAAACGGAAATCATCCACCACAAGTTCTCATAATATTTGTATAGTATATTATTAATTATTACTGCCCAGGCTCCAGGTCACATCTGATGGCCACGTCGACGACCTGTACATACATCACACATCACACCATAAATTAAATTATTATCAGTGTTTGATTATTTTTATATGTTAATTGATGTACGAGGGTTTACTACTGAGTTCTTTTTGTTCTTCAAAATAAAATAATTCAGCCCTGTTTTTGTACTCGGATTTGCTTTTGCACCCGTGTTAAGTTTCACAAGAATCGTTCTTGTGAAAGTTTGCAACCCAGGTGCGGTGAAAACAACCATAAATAAATTACTTGCCTAATTTCAGCAACGAGAACAGGTCTGGTCTCAAGCGGGCGTGGTCATATCAGTTGCCCCAAATCATAGCATATATTAATTCGGACGTTAGTCTTTCAGTGACCTAAAAGAAATTTGTGAGTGAGCAACGTCAGTCAGTGAGCAACGTGTCCAGGGAATTGTGGGAACACTACTGATAGTGCCGGACCGGTATAAAACTTATGCATCTTAGAGATTCTAGTACAAAATAAGGATCTCATTGGTGTCGACAAAATTTGCTGAGCTATAGTTTTAAAGTTAATTAAAGACAATTTTTTTAACTGATCAGAAACCGGCAGTGGCTGACCCGCTGAGCGATGGCGAAAGTAAAATGAGAGATGAGACACGTACTATCTGTGAACCCTTACATTACCTAATTTGGTATCTAGATCGATAATATTAATAATGACGACAGTAAACAGAAAGGAATAAACAAGTTAACATTTAAATATTATAATTCATGTGTCATGCGGGTTGTTGTTTGACTTGTCGGTAAACGGAATAAGAACAAGGCCCAATAATAATATAGGAAGATGTGTGTGATGTTGTAGTAGTGTGTAGGGTATAATAGTATGGGATATAGTCTTGTGATAGTTGAGCCTTGTCTTTTCGGTTTTGGTGATCTGCTCTAGCAATGTAGATAGCACAGTGTGCGAGTAGTGGTAGAGTGTGGCGGCGAATCTTTGCTTCAGTCAGAAAGAAAGAGTCCTCCAGCACGCTGTATCATTTCACAAACTCCTAACCAGTTTAAATTTGAAACGTTTCTTAAATAATTCTGCAACCCATTGAGAGTGACCTGAACTGCGGAATCCCAAAGGGAGCCCAAGGGACGGAAGGTAAGTAAGGATTGAAATCACTATTTCTTTTCCACAAAAATAAAAAAAGTCGTTAGCGTATTTTTTATCTGTCCTTTCTTTTTTCCTCTTAAATTGTTGTCAGTCCAGTGACAGCCAGCTTTCCACGATGACCACCCCCCAGCTTGTCCCGGTTCCCCATCCCTTTCCATTAGAAGAGATTCTAACCCCCAATGAAGTATCTACCCTATCTGACGACATCAAGGGTAAATTAAATCAGTCCATACACGAGCTAAAGGACTCCCTTCATAACATTCGGACTCAGTTCCAGGCGGAGAAAGTTGTATATGGTGAGTGGCTCATAGCACATCGGCAAGGCAAACTTTACACTGAAACTTATACCACTAACTCCCTACTCTTAATTACAGGCCAGCATACGTATGACCTGGATAATCGCCTCACGACTACTACTTCCAACCTCTCTTCCCTCCAGGCCGCCCTCGCATCTAGCAACGAGTCCACAGTCCTTCTACAGTCGAAACACGATGCTCTCTCTGCTCTTGTCTCCAAACTTCAGTCTGACAACACACACCTCACGTCCACCCTCCAGACAACGGAAGCTAAACTTGCTCAACTCGACCAGACCAATGACGAGCTATTGAAATTGGTGGAAAAACGGAATGTTGAAATCGGGAGACTATCAGATGATGCCGAAAAACTGGGAACACAGTTGGAGACGGCAAGTTGTGCTAAGATTGAGGCTATGCAGAAAGTAGACGAGTTGGTCAGTAGGGAGATTGAAGTGAAATATCGGTGAGTTGATTCATAATTCAATGACAACTAACGTTACAATAATGTCACAAAATAAATTTTCTTAGTGAAAAGCACATGTTGACTCAACAAGCGTATCAATCTGACCAGCTCAAACTTCTCAACGAAGAGCTGGAGCGTAAGTCATTCGACCTCCTCAACGCTCAAAGAGACTCTTCTGTGAAATATATTCACCTGCAAACTGATCTTTCCGAGAAAATTGAGCAGCTGAAAATCGCCGAGATGAAACTAGCAGATTTGAAGGAACTATATGACAAATCAGAGAAGCAAGTGGAAAATTTGATGGAGAAACTGAGGGGCGAGGGAGAACTCAGAGGAAAAGTCGAGGAAAATTATAGAGTTGAAGTAGGAAGTTTGAAAAGGGTGGTGGAGTTGTACAAGGGTAAAGTGTAAAGTTTATTATTCATGCAATTAGTATTAGTCAGTCTGTTTTATAACGGTCGGTTTATGGTAGAATCTACTGATGACTCCTCCAAAAAGTTAGAAGAGCTCGAAGATGCCGTCCAAAACCTTCAGGACCTTTTGAAAGAATCTACTGAAAAATACGGCCAATTAGAAACTCGGTTCGCAGAATCTTCACGTCAACTTCAAGAAGAGATCAGCAAGCGGGACGAGCTCATTGGAAAAATGAAACAGGAGCTGAAGACAGCGAACGAGGTGTTGGAATCTATTCAGAAACATGGCATGACCGATGAAATGATTCATAGTTTGGTAAAAAAACATTTTAGCCATTTGCTTGTTATCATTTTTATGAGTTGCAATTGTTAACTAATTTAGTGGTTCTTTACAGTCCCCAGCAGCTGCTGCAGCCAGCCAGATGCTCAAAGAATCCAAATCAATCACTGAAATATTTTCTAAATATCAGGAAGTTCAGGTTGAGCTGGGTCGAGTCAAGTGTGACAATTTAAAGCTAAATGGGTATATTAGGGAGATATTGGAGGTGATTTGATTATGTTTAGATAATATTATAAATTATAACAATTCTTTTGTGTTTCTGACACCTGTTCTTATCACAGGACATTGAGACCCGCGCGCCCACACTCCAAAAACAAAAGGAAGAATATGAACGCGCAGTACAAACAGTAGAAATCCTCTCGAGTCAAATGGACGTGACAATGCGAGAAAATTCCAACTGCAAGACCGAAATTGTTCAGCTCAAAAAGAACTTGGGTGCGGCCGAGAGAGAAAATACTAGACTGAAAGGACAGATTGAAGATATGGCACGACAGGTGCGATGTTTGCTGGGAGAGCAGGAGAGAGAACAGGACCAGCCATCATCCAGTCAAACAGTTGTGGATGGTGGACATGTGAGTTTTTTTATACTTGAATTTTACTGACCAATGAATTCTACATTATGAAGAAACGACATAATATACTTGCAATTGAATTTAGGTAATCACTAACACCCTCAGTACCTTCCGTAATATTGCTGAACTCCAATCGCAAAACCTGCGCCTTCTTACCGTCGTCCGTGAGCTCACCACACAACGGGAACAGTCAGAAAAGCTTGCCGAAGAGAACTCGCTTGCAGAAATAAAATCATCCTTTTCAGGGGCTCTAGCCGAACTGCAAGAGCTTAAGAACATCCGACTTCGACAAGATGAAAAAATTAAAGAAATTCAACAGCAAAGGGATACGCTCACAAACATGCTCAAACAGAGGGATATGACCACAAACAATACTTCCGACTTGACTCTTGGCAAATTAAACCAAACGGAAAAGGATCTTCAAAAGTTAAAGGAAGAATTCAACGTATACAAGGTTGAGAAAAGAGAAAATGAAAAAATTTTGAATGAAACGAGTGAGAAATTGAGGGAAGAGGTGTTGCGAGTACGGAGTGAGAATGGACGATTGGCTGGACAGATAGAATATAACAACGAGCGAACAAAAATTTACAACAAAAATTTGGAAGGATATAAAAAAGAGATTGGTGTGTTGGAGGAGCGATGCCGTGGTCTTCAGGGCGTTGTTGCCAAGCACGAGGGGAGCATTGAGGTGTTGAAGGTAACTTTAATGATAATATAAAGATGTTTTAAATTATTTGTCACATTTGTTCGTCCGTCCGTATTATTATAATAATACTAATAATATATTTAATAGTCTGAACTTCACACTACTCATTCGTCCCTCTCCCGTGCCGAAGTCTCTATTACCACCCTTACAAATGAACGCAACCTCCTTCGCGAAAACAAAAATCGACTCCAATTAGAAAAGGATATGCTCCAGAGACATGAAAAGATGTCAAATCTTCTACAAACGAACCTAGAGGAAATTAAAAATAATCTTGAGATGTCCAACTCTTCCATCCGGATTAAACTGGAAAATGAGGTCGAATCTCTTAAAAACGAAAATACGATTTTGAAGCGAAGGATTGAATCAGAGTCAGAGAGAAATAAAGATTTGCTCAAAAATTCTGAGGTTAAACTAGAACAGTTGAGGGAGAAGTTGCGGAACGAGGAAGAATGCAAATCCAAGTTAACTGACGAAGCATCTGAGTTGAAAATTAGGATCGATCAGTTATCAAAAGAACTAGAGACGACTAAGAACAGCTTGGAAACTGAAACCTCAGTCACGGATCATATGATGGAACCACCAGAAAACCAAAACTTAGAATTAATTACTTTGAAGTCTGAGTTGGAATCGCTCAGGAATCAGTTGGAGTTGTCCAAATCTAATACAGAAGAATATCGCAATTTATCTTCAGTTATGGAATCGCAGCTGACCCTCGCCAACGATACCAACAGCGCGATAAATTCCGAATTTCAGATAAAGGTTGCTGAAAAGGAAAGTACAATTTTCACTCTCCAAGTGGAACTGGAGAATTTGTCCAAGGAATTTGAAAATTATAAGGAAGAAGGTATAATATAGCTTTTAAATCTTAACCACTGTTAACGAAAATCTGAAATGTCTCCAAAAACTCTAAAGCCTAATTTCATTTTTCTAGCGGTGAAGAAAATCAGTCAAATTAGTGCGAGAACCAATGAATTGGAAAACGAATTGAGGAAAGCTCTGGAAGACTACGAATCCGCGCGTGTTAATCTCTTGAAATCTGAACAGGAGTTGGAACGGGTGCGTGAAGATTTAGCAAATGAAGGGAGAATTAAAGAAGAGTTGAGGAATGGACTGGACAGGGAAGTTATGTCTAGAGGGGAGGAAACTAAAGAGTTTAATAGAATCAAAGCTATATTGGCTGGTCTAGAAGAGCAAGTGGAATCAGAGAAAAAACTTAAGGAAAGGTCCGAGGAAATGTTGACTTTGAAACATCTTGAATATTCCACAAAGGAAAGTGACTATCAAAAAGAAATAACTTCGCTAAAAGAACAAGTCAAAGAATACTCGGATGCTTGTGAAAAGCTAGAACTACAATTGACAAGCGTATTGAGCCAACAGGGCACCTCAGTGGAGTTCCCAAGTAGTAGTGATAGTAAATGCAGTGAGCAATGGTAAGGTTTAGTTAATCAATATTTATTCCAATAAGGGTAAACCTATGAATTTATATTCATTTTTAAAAGGTTGCAATTGATCCGATTTTTAAGAAGAGAAAAAGAAATCGCAATGTCAAAAATGGAATCCGCTTTGGCTCAGAGTGAAAGGTTGGAGAGCCAATTTGCAGCTTTGCGAGATCAATATGAAGAGGTTAAACTGGAATTAGGACGAGTTTCTGGAGGGGAAAGTGCTGCTGGGCTCCTCACAAGTGTAAAGCAGGCCGAGTTGTTGAGGAAGGTGGAGACATTGAGTGCTTTGAGTGATAGCAACAGGTACAATTATAATATTAATGAACTTGACTAGCGTGGTGCAGGTTATGATTTGCTTACTTCTGTCGATTCCATTATTTACCTTGATTTACTTTAATTAGGTTGCTTCGTGAGGAGAACACGACTCTCCAATCTACTCTGACAAATCTTTCCACACAACTTTCGACTCTAACGAGCTCACAAATCTCCCCACTCGAACTACAAGTGTCTCAATTAACTCAAGAAAATGACCAACTGACCCTGCAAAACCAATCCCTTAAAGAATCCTCAATTCGTTGGCAAAAGCGAGCCAATGAATTAATTGAGAAAACCAACAAAGTCAATCCCGAAGAGATGAAACGGTTACAAGGAGAGAATGAAGTTTTTGCCAAAAAGTGTGTAGATCTGGAGGGCGAAATGAAGAGATTTCAAAGTGAAGCAGGCAAATTTGAAAAACAGTTTAAAATTGGACAAGGGAACATTGTTGGGCTGCGGGGAGAGGTTCAGAGAATGGAGGCTGAGTTGAGAAGGGTTGAAGGAGAGTTGAGAGGTGTCAAAGAGGATAAAGAAAAATTAGGAGGTGAAGAAGACAAATTGAAAGTGGAGATGAAGAAGGTGACGGAAGATAAAGAACGGTTTGAGAGAGAAAATGATAGGTTAAAAGGAGAATTGGGGCGAGTGGAAGGGAGTTTAGAGGAGCACAAATCCACGGTGAAGCAGGTAAATTTTACTACTGATTATTATTGATTTGATATTTGATTCATTGTGGTTGTGGTGACTCTTCAAAGCTAACAACAACTATTTTTCTAGGTCAAGAACATTGCACGTAAGTACAAAAAACAGTACGAAGATTTACTTCAAGAACAACAACCGCTTGCTACCACTGAAGCCCTCACCGCTGAAATTGCGGAATTAAAAGAACAACTAGACTCGATTCAAATGGAAAGGACTCAGTCCGAAGAAAACAAGGAGAAAGTCGCCAATGAGTTACGAACAGAGCTGGAGACTGCGAATAATGAAAAGAGTCGATTAGAAGGGGAAGTTGTCGAGGAACAGGGACGATTGAGAGGTAAAATGATTCATTGCATTACCGTAGGCTAGTATGCTATTTTTCATAATTTGTGAACTATTTATGGTACTGTATAGAACTCTCCACTACCCTCGTAACAACGCAATCAACCCTCACCACCACTTCCACGCTCCTTGCTACCGTACAATCGGAAAACACGAACCTGAAAGCCGAGCTTGATATGCTTCGACAGCGACTCGCTCTAATTGAGAAGATTCACCAGCAGAAGAGTTCTAACGAACCACTAGAAGAGAACAAATGTGGTGGCTCTATTCAAGTTGTCCGTCCCATCATGACGGCACCCAAGGAACAAAAATTGGTGGTTAATGTACGTCCACAGGAGAACGTTGTGCAACCCATGGTTCATCAACAACCATCCAGTCAATTGTCTTCTGTTGTGAGCCAGAGTCAACCCGGAAGAATGCTCCAACAAGAGAGTCAAGCCCAGGTTAGCAGTAGCGGAAGTGATTTTTACAACCAGCAAGGCCAACAACGGGTTGTCAGCATTCAACCGAGAGTCCAAGTGGAAGAACAAGTGGAAGAGGAAGAGAGTGTGGATCAAGAAGTTGTGCCAGGATATTCTGGAGAAGTGAGCAGTAGTTTGACTACCATGGGGAATGCTGGAGGTAGTGGTGAAGCTAGCTCAAGTACTAGTAATAAACGAGGTAGAGAATGCGATGAGGGTAGTAGTAGTAGTAGTGCGGTGGTGAAACGGGGCAAGTTTCAAGAGCACAATGAAGTTGACCAGCAAATTGATGATGAGGAGGAGGAAGAAGACGAGGAACAAGAAGATGAAGAAGAGGAGGAGGACGAGGAAGAAATGCGACAGGACGATGACAGCAGGGAAAGGGTAATGTTAATAATGCATTGATTTATCATCTCTGTAAAAAGTAAATCATAAATAATATTCATAATGATGACATTGTGATAAATTTCAGGAAGCTGAGAGTGCTACCGCAACCACCCGCGTTCTTAACCCATCATCCTCATCCACCAATCTCGACCAAGATCAAGTTGTCGCTGTTGAAGAAGAGGAAGAAGATCAAGAGGTTGAGGTAGAAGAATCTGGTCATCAAGAAGATTTGATTGACGAGGAAGAAGAGTTGCATCATGAACAGCATCCCATTTCTTCTTCAAGTGGGAGTGGGGTAAGCTAAGAGCGGATGTAATTTATTTATTTTTTCTATAGACGAATATTAACGACATGACATTACTCTATTCTAGCTTCAACCTCCCAACACTACATCGCAACAGCAACTACGCTTGGATCACTCCGACATCTCAATTGTCCCCTCTACACCAACACTCTTCCGACCGCAGTCCAGTCGTAATGAGGGGTTTTCTGAACTACTCACTACGAGCACTACTACGACACGATTTACTTTTAGCTCATTGGGAGAAGACGAGCAATATGGAAGTGGTAGCGGTGGAAGGAGTGTACCCAGCACGCCGGCAGAAATGAGAGTGGAGGATATGGATGACGAAGAGCAGGATCCGGAGGTTGTAGTGTTGGAAGATGACGAAGACGAAGAACATGTGGATGAGGAGGAGGAAGAAGAGGAAGAAGGAGAGGAAGGGGAAGTGGAAGACCAAGAAGATGAACACAGGGATGATGACGATGAAGATGATGGTGAGTTAACTAACAATTCTAACATCTAATCCTATCTACTAATCCTCACACATTTCAGTGCTAGTTCCTGCGTCTACTTCGTCAACCACTACCACATACTCGCCCTCTCCTGCCGAAGTTCCCTCGTCCTCCACAACTCCAGCTGCACAAGAGTCCACACAAAAAACCCGACCAACCCCCATCGTCTGGGACCAGCCTACGTCTTCTTCACATGCCCAATCTACTCTCCCAACTGGGCATGCACATGCTGCACCACCATTTCGTGGTGCTCCGAGAATGCTACGAGGTGTTGGCCCACAGAGATTCAGTTACAGGTCTTCGGTTAGTTCAACTTTTCGACCACAACTTCAGCAGAGAGGTGTGATGAGACAGAGAGGTCCGATGCAGAGTGCAAGAAGGTCTAGACCGCCTGGTGTGAGTGGTTTGGGTGTTGTGCCGCGGTTTCCACCAGGTAGCGGCGGTGGGATTTAGATTTAAGATTATAATTTTTGACTTGAATGGAGAAAGGGGTTTAGATTCGAGTTGTTGATTATAAAATGGAGTGTTTCAATATTTTGATACCGGAGGAATGATTTATGATTTGTATGGATTTTTAATATACTACAAAATATATGAAAGTGGGAGCAGTTTTTATTTGTATTATTTGGCCCGTTCAATAAACGGACAAGCGCATAGATTTCATAAAAAGTTTAGTATAAAAATCTTAAGAAATTACAACATAGCATTTACAAGATGCACATATGACATAGATAAAGTATAGGTTGGTTAAAAATGTTGAAAGGCAAACAAAACATTATTCTGCATTCAAACTAAAAAGTTCATTTTGACTGGTTCATGCTCATCTCAGCCTTCATTTTGGCCATCATTTCCTGGAAATGAAGAACAAAAATAGTCCATTAATTAGTGAAATGAAGTACAAGTCATTTTGTATTATATTCGAATGGTAACAACATATCAAGCAAAACAATCCACCGACTTCCCAATGACGACGGATTATACTGCTGTTGACGTGTTGACTGTCGTGTAAATAATGCGCACCCACCTGCATCTTTCTCAGTTCAGCCTCCTTTTCTTCCAATATCCGTTTCATTTTTTCTTTGTCCGTACCAGAGTCTCCTACTTGGTCCAAAATCAGTTCCGCTTGCACACCAGCACGAGCTTCTTCAGCCAGTTTCTGAAGGCGATAATTTTCGTAATGAACTTCCTGTGTGACCTATTTCGAAAATAGGCATTACCCATCTTTTATGTAACTGGCCCTTATAATATAATAATACTAATAATAATAACTCACTTCTTGTAAGTCTTGCATATGTGTTATAAGCATATTTCGCAACTTTATAAAGTCGGTGTGTTCTGGATTCTCGATTTCAACTACGCCCCAAGGATAAACACGACCCCGGAGTTTTTTCCCTTTGGCTTCAATGGTAGTTGTGGAACCACTTACAGCAAAAGGCATGGCTTCCTTCATTTGGCGAACTTCTTCCTTATAATCTTGATCTATAATCAAATAGTAAGAATATGTCACATGTAAGCATGTAGTACAACACGAATACATACCCTCGTCTTCATCAACCTCTGGCAAAGTGTAAACCTTGATACCATGAGTTTGTATTTCCTGTCGAATGCGTTTCTTCAGCTCTGTAACTTCTTTCTAAAAAGATATAAAAAGTCTGAATTGTACTTTGTCGCCCTGTCAAATCAAGTGGTTGGCAAGAAACTATTTCGACTCTGTAACGATCATGGGGACAGGGAAAACCAAGTATTTTTTGTCAAAGTACAACATGGAGGATATTATGCGGAGATACTTTACCGTACCTTGGTCAACGCATCAGCTCGAGAAATAACCGGTACAATATTCACTTTCTGGTGCAATTGTTTCATAAATTCAATATCCAATGGCTTCAATCTGAAAAATTGCAATATTATGTAGCTGTATGAATAAAGGAATGACGTTAAAGGTGCAAGTCTTCTCAAGCGCAAGGAAGGTACTTACCCGTGGCCAAAAGGCGAAATAAAATAAAAACAGCAGTGAACACGGCTGTAATATTTGTAATATATTATATCATTTTATACCATAAAAATCATATTCGTAAATATATTTCTCTTCACAGGGACACAAAGAGACAGCGGGCTGTCAGTGAAACTCTCTCCTACTCTTTTGTTTATTATTGCGATCAAATAAAATTGACATCTAATTTAGGTTCTTAATCATTTTAAAAGCCAATATTATAGTTCAAATATATATTTCAGTGAAAATGTTACAGGAGTATGAAACAAGCATGTCACAATCACCAGAAACACCTGGATCAACCCGGAAACGAACTCCCAGAAAATCATACAAATCCACATCAAACTCTGATTAAATTCAGTACCTGTCGGTAATGTTTCGTCGATTTAATCCTCGCTCCCCGTGAAAAAACTTTTCGAATTGGTCGTCAATGTACTTCACAATTGACTGAAAGCTATACAACAATTATAATTAAATCAAGTTTGTTTTCAAATATAGGAATTTGTATAAAAAAAGGTCACCTATTTTCATTATTGACGGCATCCCCATACCCTGGAGTATCCACCACGGTTAATCTTAGCTTTACACCTCGTTCTTCAATCTCCACAGTTTTGGCATTGATTTTCACATTTTTGTGGAACTTTTCTGTTGACAGATTGTAGTGCAAAAATCAGTAAATACCTCAAATTCAGCAATTAACCAGCAATAAAAACAAATAAAAAAATATCGTGATAGCCATATCACACCCAACGCCAACCCCATACCCATGCATTATTGTGGTTGGCATCAGCCTGTGCCAGTAATTAAATTCTTAGGAGAAAAGAAACTCAGTTGCTACATACTACATACATAGCCAATATAGCGTTTAGAAAATTGATACAAAATAATTCTCAGTTCATATTGTGTGATTGAGCGGCCATTAGTAAATGAGCAATTAATACAAGGCAAAAAACTATCAAACTAAACCGAATTATTCAGCAAAAAAAACAGCAAGTCAGCAAATGCATGTATATCGAACTTTGACGGAACCTAGAAGTTGTTGCGAGGTGAGTTCAGGACCATTTCTTGTCCCCCCTGGTTTAAAGCCATTGCTCATACCAATTGTTCCATTGGTGGTATGACCATTACCTTTGGCTTCAGGAACCTTCCGATCAGGATAAAGATCAGCGAGAAACAGACTGTTGACTAGGGTCGATTTGCCCAGCCCAGACTCTCCTAAAATGACAAATAATAATATTAATTGACGTAATTTAGGCGTTGAGTGTCTCAAAAAGTGAACGCTTACCTACAACCATAAGGGTAAACTCGAAACCTTTTTTGACGGATTTGCGGTGTACTTGATTTGGCAGGTTAGCAAAACCGACATAACTTTGTGGATGCTCAGTCTGAAACGAAATATTACCTTAGTATATCCATAAAAATTAAAAACAAATATAAAAAATCTTTTTTTGTTCACCCCAACAGGCTTGGTGGTATCGTTCGACATTCTTTTTTTGCTAAATTCGAACTGGAATGAATATGCAGCCTTATCTTTCTTGGTGTTTACGAGGAAGTAGTTGAGTTGAAATTTCTGTTCTTAAAAATCTAACTCGGAAAATTCGTCGGTAAGCAAATCAACAACCCAACCACAACTTGACAAACCCAAAAAGTAGATAAAATAAACAAACTGCCATGTACTCAACTCATTCCCGGCTTTGTCATATCTTTCTTTCTACAGTCAAGTTACTCTGCTTGTTGAATACAGACCAGGCGATGTGTATATCCACCACTGCCCGCGGATTATAATAACCAAGTATCAAGTCACATCCACTGTTGCTGCCGTCGTCGTGTCGTTGGTGTGACCTTGTTTCACTCTCCGCCAATAATAATCTCTCGGCAGGATAACATCTTTTATCGCCGTAAGTAAGAAATTGATCTCACTTTCAATACTGCTAGTGCTGGCCGTCTCAAGGAGAAAGAGATGGTGTTCTGCCTAAAAGTGAAGAAGGCCTGCCTATTATTATTTACAGAATTTAATTATGCACGAACTGCACATTAATTAACTTTATTTTTTATCTAATTTGCTCTAGGTCTAGAGCGATCATCAGTGAGCGGAGAAGAGAATGTCGTTTGTGGAGAAGATTTACCGAGGGGTGTTTCGAAGGACGTCCACTTTCGCTCTTGCCTGCCTTGCGGGGGCATTTGTTTTTGAGCGAGGATTTGACCTCACTGCTGACACCATGTTTGATAACATGAATCGAGGCGTGAGTAATCAATCAAATAGTTTACTTTAGTTTAGCATCGAATTGAATGATGGTAATTTAAAATTGTCCCTTTTTCATCCTCAGAAACTGTGGAAGCACATTAAGGACAAATACTGCGAAGAGTAGGCCAGTTTCTCGACCCACCTTTTAGAAATAATCGTAATTCCCCGTCAATCTGCCGTTATTTAACGTTCACCGTAGTCTATTCTGGTAAATAATGTAGTACAGCTGCAGCAGTGTATATTTCATTGTGTAAAATTATAATCCGTGTCGAAGTCAATAATGAATAAATTTCTCGGTTGGTAATTTAACTCGATAGACTGAAGGGATGTAAAAACCTTTATTTGACATGTATGCATGTAAAATCATCAAATCAAAATGATTACTTTTTGTGTAGTTCAGAATTATTAAGATTCGTTTCATGTATATATGACATAGTTGTAACAAACACAACAAATATGTATATTGATATACGAATTCATTTAGAAACGGGGAGATTAATTACAAATTTAGTAATTTTACTCTATGATAAGACGTCAAGTTGACAACGGTATTTTGCAAATCTAGCAAAACAAGAAAGGCACACATGCATAAGAATAAGCAGCGTCTCGTCTACACAAATGCTCCCGATTTTCTTATGGAAAACTGATTAGAAGAACTCTGGGACCAACCCATGAAAATTGAATATACAAAATTAGAAAATCTTTACGGGCAATTAGACATGAAAATAAATTTTAGTGTAGCTTATAAATCATGTCCTGCTAGGACTTACGCCAAATTACTTAGCCAAGGTTTGCGTACGTGGCAGTCAAAACATTATAATAAATAAGCTAGCCACGAATAACTTCGTAAAAATCCATCCTATGCCTAGGTGTATTCGTGTTCCAAATAGTTCGTCTCTATATGGTATCACACATCCTCCGTTGTTTTCTTGCAATTAATTGGTTTGATTTTTATAATTCACATCTCGTTTGTAAAGAGCAAAGCTGTGTATGATGACGGTGGTGACGCAATTCTTTGGGATTTCTTCAGGGTGATGAATTGCTGGTAATGAAGAAGGAAGCAAAACTGGAAACTGGATTACGACATTGGCCCGACCGAGTTTTATATACACGAGTAAAAGACAATTACATGCACAGCAGCAGCAGCATCAGACAATCAAGTCTTGCGTAACCCCGACACAAAGTCGAAGGTCAGCTCGTCTTTCTCGTCAGTTCCCATCCGGTCTTCTTCTACATCGGCTGATTCTCCCTTTGCGGAGGTTTCTGTTGTAAGTGGAAATATCCACGTCCTCCTCCTCCTCCTTCTCAGTCAAACATTAAACAGTCTGGAAAAATACGAGTGGGTTGTCGAAAAAGTGTTAATATTACAACAAAAGAAGACGAGGCAAGTTGAGACAACGTTCCTTTCTCTGCTAGAGAAATTAAATTCCAAAACCATGGCTGTGAATAAAATTGCAACTTGCATCGCCCCAGTTAACATTGCCGTCATCAAATATTGTGAGTTATGACCTTAAATTAATATATTTATATTATTCGTAGATCTCCAAATGCACTATGAAGTTACTGCTACTAGTATGGTTAATATGATTATTGATTATTGGCGTGTGTTGACTGCAGGGGGAAAAAGAGATGAGAATCTCATCCTGCCTCTCAATGACTCTCTAAGTGGCACCCTTAGCACGGACCAGGTAATTAATGATTATGAATAATTATAGTCTTCTTATCCAACCACAAATGACAGATAAACGAACTCGTGAAATAGATGTGTGCAAAAACGACGGTTGCGATAAGTTCATCTTTCAAAAAAGATCGGATGTGGCTGAACGGGGTGGAGGAAACTATGGATAATCGAAGGTTGAGAGCTTGCATTGACGAAAGTAAGTAAGAGGGAGAAGCGTTGCTTTTTACAGATGTTAAGTGACAATGGTCAACTAATCGCTGCCTCTCTGGTAAAATAATATGGATAATTTCATTGCACAGTAAAACGTCGGGCTAAGCAAGAACGAACATTGAGTGATGAGCAACTATCTTGGAATGTGCATATTTGTTCAGAGAACAACTTTCCTACTGCGGCAGGATTAGGTAAGTTATCATAAGAATGTTTATTTATGCAAAACTATTTATTTAAGTTGTATGTGTACAACTTAAAAAGTTGTAATAATTTAAACTTTCACCCGAATTCAATTAAGAAGTTAACTGAAAACGTCTCTTTTTAGCATCCTCTGCGGCTGGATATGCATGCCTGGGTAAGGAGACAGTCATACTCGATTAGACATCTAAATCCTCTTATCTGTATTATGGTGCCTATATTTTGTTTTCGACAATAGTTTATTCTCTCGCTCAACTGTACGAAATCAATGGGGATATATCTCAAATTGCGCGACAAGGTTCGGGTTCAGCATGTCGTTCCGTTTATGGGGGCTTTGTGGCGTGGATATCTGGGGTACTGCCTGATGGGACAGACTCAATTGCAAAACAATTGGTGCCTGCAAGTCATTGGCCGGAAATGAGGGTTCTTATCCTTGTAGTAAGTAATAATTCACTAATAATTGTTAATACACATAAGTTCGAACAAGATAAGCTTCCACAATTGTAGCGTCTTAATTTCATTTATCATTTATCGATTGACGATTGACAGGTATCGGACAGTAGGAAAACAACGAGTAGTACTTCCGGAATGCAGCGCTCCGTTGAAACCAGCGATTTGATGAAGTTCCGAGTGGAAAAATGCGTGCCGGAACGCATGAAAAGTATTTCTAGCGTTAGTCCATTAACCATTTTTACAACTAAATTTCGCTTATAAAGTTTAAGCGTTCCATTTTGAATAATTAATAGTCCATCCTCGCCAAAGATTTTGAAAATTTTGCAGAAATTACAATGAAGGACAGGTAAATCAAACTCCGAAAAATGTTATTTATTCTCATTAAAACATAAAATTATGCACGTATTTAAATTTACAGCAATCAATTTCATGGCATTTGCTTGGATACATTCCCAACGTGTGTTTACATGAACGACGTTTCACATGGTATTTCACATCTAATCCACAGAATCAACGCAATTGCTGGAAAGCACATTGTAATGACAAAAATTGTATATAAGACTTGTTTAAGAAGTGTCTAATATTTTATTTGATTGGGTATAAGGTGGCTTATACTTTTGACGCCGGTCCAAATGCATGCCTTTACCTATTGGAAAAAGATGTCCCACTTGTCTTGGCTGCTGTACAAGAAGTTTTTCCAACTAGAAAGCATTCCACTGAATACACTAAAGGAATCCAAATAACGCCACTGAAGACACTGCCACCTGTAAAAATTTATTAATGTCATTCTAATCTTACAGTCTTAATTTTTAAAACTATAATTCACTTCTTGCAGGAATTTGATGCTATTTCTGAAATGGAGCCCTGGCCTGAAGATTCATTGCGGTACATTATTCACACCAAAGTTGGGGAGGGCCCTATAACATTATCCACTGATATACATGACAAAAAACATCATCTAATTGACTCCATCGGCATACCAGTGAAATTGTTGTAATCCTGACGAACGAGAATTAAACCTTTAAATCCTTTCCATTCACGTCTTCCGCGTAATATAAAATATTGATGATATTAATAAATGATGAATTAGGTTGGTAAGTAATAAACAACAATGGTTGGTCTCTGTGGTTGGGATAGGTTATCGTTCGTGTCATTCCTGGTATCTTTTGATTAGATATTTTGCAAACCGATAAGAATAAATATGAATTTTCATCCCGTATATTTTTTCTGAAAACTCTTGAGGATTAAAATGACATTCCAAATCCGGTGAGAATAAAAAGGCATGTATTTTATTATCCAAAAAACTACACAAAAGCTACACTTATCACATATATAGATTACATTTAAATCATACTTATATAACCAATAATTCTGATGGAGGCTTTCTCAGTATTCCGTCGTAAACATAACTGTGGAATTTACAAGAGTCGCTATACAATTCAAATTGAATACATCATGAATGCCAATTTGATCCCATAAAGGACATGCATTATTTATTATGACCATGTCTATTAATTAGTATAATATATTGTAATTGCGTTCATCCATAAATGATGCGATATGCGCACTTGACTTCGTCAAGTTCATGGGCTGCTTCACAATGTTTCAGCGGCTACGACACGTGTACTTTGAATCGTCCTTCATCTATCAAAACTCGTCCATGTCCATGCTCCGTAAAAGATACTGGGTGGCAGTGAGAGATATCAATATCAAAGGCACACCACAACCATGATAATAACAATAAACCCATGCAAAAGGTGACATCAGTCCTAACTCCCAACCCTCCTCTTGGAATCGATTATGCCGTCATGAATGAAGAGATGGATGGTCTGCATTACAGATATAAGATAAGTTTATTGGTGTAAACCACAGACAGGAGTTGAAATCAAACTGCGTTTGATCCAGTTCTTATTATATATAAATTCGAAAAATGGATGTAATAGTTAGGTACACTGGGTGAGTACCACCCATTTCCCTCCTAATGCAAAACTAACGGATGGATACCTTGCGTATTCTCCCTCCTTTCGTTAGCGTTGGTTGATTGGTTTGGTACTAATAATATGCTCTTGTAATTAACTCTAGCAAGTGTGATATTGACAATGGGTTTTGTTTATTATGATTTTGATATACAATGAAAGAGAAGTGATTGATAAGTTAATAAGTTGTATAAACCTGGTGCAGATAGCAAAATTCCTTTTACCAAAGGTTTGCATGCTTGTTGATTGGATGTGCATAATAATACATATGTATACATACATATATGTTTATATTATATTCATATTCATTCACTGCAATTGTACTGCGATGATGATGCCCTTCTTATCAAAGCAATTATTGACATTTATGCCACACAATTAGCCACGGTCTCATCAGTATGCATAACACAATTCTTCAGGAAAGAACACGATATCAAATTAATTAGTTCAAGAGCGGGCACAACTTTTACAATTCCGAACATCACTTTTCAAATTTAACGAATTCCGGTGTCCAATTTAGAATATTTATCATGTCATCAGACACTGAAGGAGGTAAAGTCAACCCGGGTTTTGTTCTGGAGGATCAAAACAAATTTTCAAAAGGAGAAGGGGATGGTGTGCTACCTGTGACCGAAGGGGCCGCTCTCACTCCCCACATGGAGTATGAACCTGGGGAGCAGAAACGGATGTTGAAGAATTTGATTGTTATCTGTTTTGCGTTCATGCTACTCTTTACGGCGTTTCAGTCTATGGCAGCTCTGCAAAACTCCATAAACAATGTTGTGAGTTGTCCCAATCTATGTATGACAATTTAAATACTGAAATGTAAGTTATGATGAGCTAAAATATGCATTTATTTGTGAACTTTAGGATGGTTTGGGGACATACTCATTGTCCGTTCTCTACGGGAGTCTTGTCATAAGCTCCATGTTCCTTCCTGGTAAGTTCTCTTAAGATTAGAAGCTTCTTTCTCCTATAAAAAAATGATATTTTAGTAACTAAAATTCTATCTGTTCAGCTTTCTTGATTCAAAAATTTACTGTTAAATGGACGGTAATACAACTTGAGTAAATATATTAGAGTGCTCTACTGATGATTTATTCATTAATAAATAAAATATGTTGCGCAGCTGGCTTTCGCAATTTTGGGATACTCTGTGTAAGGTCCCTTCCTCTAAAAAGAACAAATCCAATTTTTGAATCACGAGAGCTGAATAAAAAAAAATTATTAGGTACATCGGTGCCCAATTCCATGCCGAGTTTTATACGCTAATTCCAGCAGCGGTTGTAGTGGGTATGTAATAAAAAAATTGAACACTTTTGTATTACATCCTCACCGGTAATAATAAATTAGGTATCTGTGCTGCACCCCTTTGGTATGTAATAAAAACAACTTGAACACTTTTGTTATTACACCCTCACCGGTAATAATAAATTAGGTCTGCGAAATGTACATATCTCACCCATCTGGGTCACCAGTACGCAGAGTTGGTCCAGCAGACCTCGCAAGTCATTATTGTCCGATTTTTTGGGATATTTTTTCTCTTCTTCCAAAGTTCGTCGGTGTGGGGAAATCTCATTTCTTCCGCAGTACTAAGTCAGGTTAAGAGAAACTGCACGAACGACATTGCAAATCAATGTGGTGTCAATTTCTGTCCCAACGTTGATTTCTGTGACAAGAAGACCAATGGGACCGATCCGGAAGAAGAGGATTTAACTACGTTATACATCTTGGCGTCAATTTATCTCGGTTGTTCACTGGCGGCAGTCGTGGTCGTGGTACTTCTGCTGGATCCCCTACTTCGGTAAGGATGATTAAATAATTAGAAAGTCATCGGATGAAGATGGAATTAATGAAGTAAAAAATAATTACATGCACTTTTCAATCTTTTACAAGATATGGAGAGAAAGAGCGTCAAGGGGCTGCGTCCACCTTGACTGGAAACAGATTATTCATAGCGGTGGGTAGAACATCATATTATATGTATTTCATTTCTCAAATAGATACAAAATTAGTGAGTAGACGACAGACGGAACGTCTCGTACTACCCTATTGCATTTAGTAAGGGAAAGTGTAGTAATGGGAGAGAAATGTGGAGAAAAAGTGAATGCAAAATTATCATTGATAATAAGACATTTAACATTGCATTGCTTTCATAATAATAAGAAACTTTATAATTTAAATCTTGTATTAAAGAAGGCATTTTCTGGAGTAATAAAGGAAATAAATTCGTAGCTTTCTTTCTTCTAGACTTTTCAACATATGCGAAATCCGTATCAGATAATGCTCATCCCAATCACTATCTGGTCCGGCATGGAGCAAGGATTCTTTGGGGCAGAATTTACAACGGTATAAATAAATACTCAATATGAACTAATGTGAATTTCGATGAGGATAATATAATTGATATAAATTAATTTATGTAGGGATGGGTGGACTGCGCTTGGGGGATAGAGAAAATTGGCTATGTCCTTGTTTGTTATGGCGTGGCAGACGCAATTGCTTCATTGTCTGTCGGATACGTAATTCGATACGTGGGACGACTCCCGGTATTTGTTTTTGGTGCTGCAGTGAACGTTGGAATAATTGTGGTGTTCTTTCGGTGGGTCCCTGATCCAAACAACCCCGTCATTTTTTTCGTTATTGGTAATGCTTGTAAATTATTTTGTCAGAGTGTAGATAAGTAGTCAAATAACTAATTTTACGTAGCTGGGTGCTGGGGAATTAGTGACGCCATTTGGCAGACGCAAGTACGACACATAGTCCATTTGACATATCCCCTATAGATATGTATGATAATATTATCACCAGAAAATAGCCACCCAACTTGAAATCATCGAAAAAGTCCTGGTTTGTTTTATGCGGATGGTCTGGCTTTTCCAAGTTTGAGCTCTGTATTTTTTGTGATAATATTGCCATATGACTATGAGGGGGTGTGCCATAAGTAGAATTAATGGATAATAAATGATAATTAATTAATTAATGATTAATAGATTAACGGTAACCGCAAACCTATACAGAATTAAGATGTTATACATACAGCACGGTGGTAACTCATTCACTAACGTCTTTTACAGCCTTCTATGGCGTTATTTTCCCTCAGGATGAGGAAGCTGCATTTAGTAATTACAGATTATGGGAGTCTGTAGGATTCATTCTCGCGTACAAACAAATTATTATTACAAACAAATAAAATATATTGTTCAACGTTATAAATAAACATTACATAAAAACAATATTTATATTTTTAGGTACGTATTCTCAAATAATCTTTGCGTCCGGACCAAACTTTGGATTTTATTGGGGATCATAGCTGCAGGAATGGCTGGATATTTTCTTATAGAATTTCGAGAATATACTAAAAAGAAAACGGAAAACAAGGCGAAGGAGATCAAGCATTAGATTCGCTTTTTTAGACTTCATTTTTTTGTAGTACATTCATTTTTACAATAAATGCTTCAACTCGAGACAACAATTCACGTCTCATATGTATGAAAAACTTGCTTGTGAAACATCATGCAATCAAAAGCAAGCGTTTTTTGTGCAGTATGCTTATCATCATAGTATATGATGAGAGCAAAATCATTTAACTTATATCCACCAGAAGATGATCAGTTGACCATCAGATTTATATAGTTTCAGTTTCCGAGATGCCAAACTTCTATAATAATTCTAGTTTTGCAAGCATTTATAACAAAACTGTGCAAAGACATATATATGAGGTATGTATATATGAAAAATTGCGTAATATTCTTTTTCAGTACCACAGAATTATAAGCATATTATCCACGCAATCAGGCTATTTTATCACAACATTATGCAATATGGGTAGAATCTTGAGGAATTAACTCTCTATACGTGATGTGATAGGCAGGGATGAACTTAAAGCCCCCAGCATTTGCAATAAGGAGTCAACAAAGAACAAACCATCCAAAAAGCTTCCAGGACCATCACCACACCCATATTATATATTCATCCAGAAAACAATTGTAAAGTTCGACAATAATTAACAACTCAATGCACGTGTTGTATTTGTTTGAGTGAGACTTGTGCACAAAATTTGCACAAGTACGGTGCGGGAGGAATTTGAACCGATTTGACAGGAAGACCAACTAAAACTGCAATTATATCTGTTTGCAATTGCAGCGTTATAATTGTACCAAACACCAACGAACGAACCACGGATCATTCGGGCAGAACTTTATTAATCTATCAGTTATTAGTTATCTCTTCGAATTAGAATATAATAGATAATTGTTAATATTGTTATAAAAAACGAAATGTCAAAAATGTCCTCTCTTTTGAAACAAGTTAGTGGTTCCACTTCATTCACTTTCATATTGCATTATTTAGTTGTTATCATTCAATGTCCAATTCACTTTTTCTAGAATTTATTAAGAATTTATTTCATAAACATAATTTGAATAATTATTATATTCAGATTGTGAATGCATACCCACACCCTGAAAAGCTCAAGATCAGGGATGCGTCGAAGGTGGGGAGGATGATCGACTCTCTGGTTGCTCGAGGTCCGGAAGCACTTCAGGTAGTTACCCTCTTCAAATAAGCCATTATTTATTAATTATTTCCTAATTTGTGTGTTGTTTTGCATAGGTCATTACAGATTTCGACTTTACTCTTACTAAATCACATCTACCAGATGGAACGCCAGGTACCAACCGAACAAGTAACGAATAAGAATTGCAGAAATTGTATATAAAATTATGTGTTTCAGGGTGCAGTGGTCCAGGTACGTGCATTCAACGATCTCATAAT
>JAQFZJ010000148.1:0-57422 GCA_034695645.1 Folsomia fimetaria | reverse complement strand
ATATAGTATTGCCGATGCCCAAAATTAATTAAACTCCAAATTTGCTTTTCGATAAGCAACGGAGAGTTTTAAGTGTGCATTATGAAATTTGAATTTAAAACCGTCCAAAAGAATAAACACGCCATGTTTAAATTTAAGCTTTAAATTTCTTGCTTGGCAATCCTTTATTGAAACTTGAACACCATTTATTCTTCTTCTTTTTTCTTCTTCTTATTCCTTTGGTCAGAATTGGTTGCGTGTTTGAGTGAGCCAATTGAACAAAAAGTGGTCGTCTCCCTTCTTTAATTCTTGTGTCCACTCCAAAAATCTAAAACTCCACATATACACACACACACACACTGTCTCATCATCTACTTCTTTTTCGTCGTGTTCTTCTAATCCAGAAAAGTTTCTTTCTTTCTTTCTTCAAGTCTGAAGTAGTTTGAGACACACACAACAGTCATGAATAGAACAAAGAGCAGAGACCTTTTCCATACGGGTCGGAGACTGCACTTTATTTAACCGTGTCCCCTGCTGTGTAAGCATCTCAGAAACAACAGTTAAGAATTAAGGATTATAATATGTATGTTGTGAGGGTTAAAAGTTGGAGAAGTAGAAAAGGGAAAGCGTTCTAGAGTAGAATGTCCGTCCGTCTCCTCCCCTTTGCCCTCAACATAACAACACTAACTACACTATACGACCATCATCATCATCATGGATAAGGAGAACAAGAAGAAGAATTGAATTGCAGTTACTTTACTTTTCTCATTCCAAAATATTTACACGCTATATAAAACCCAAAGAAGAAAATAATTTCTGACCACGCCACAAACATTACACCATGCTCAAATGGATGGATGGATGGACACGAATTTCTTGTGAGGATGAACTGGTTCGTGAAGTTTATAAACAAAGAAGAATGAAAAGAACAAGGAATTGGGAAGAAGGGAACTTGAATAAGAAAAAATTATAGGAAGGAAGGATCCATGCAATATGCAAACACTTTTCATAAATATCATACATACATAGTTGGACTGGAGTATGATGGACTTGTATGTGAGATTGATGTATCATTTGAACCATACATATTATGCATATGCTTAAATACACAATTAAAGGGTTTGAGAATTAAAACACTATTTTCACCATTACTTACTACAGACACTTTTACGACTATATGTACTGCTACTTTGTAATATACTACGTCTCAAGCGGAGTTAGCCCATATCCACTCAATTGAATAATAACAATAAAGAAATTAGTCATTCGCCACTAGACTGGACTGGTTAAAAGAATGTTTTGTCGTAGTATAGAATTAAACACGAGTTGTTTTTGGAATGGATCGAGTATTTTTATTATCATAACGATACTCATTAATAAAGCTTCATGTGTAAATGCGCATGGATGATCACTACACCTTGGAATTTACATGATCGGGTGATACGCACCACACCACACCACAACCGTGTAGAATTACTTTTCATATCATATTTCAAACATTGATTAAACGGCTGAATGTACTGCCCGCTGCATTATTGTTGGTCGATTAATAAAAAAAAGTTTTCGTGCAGACTGTTCGTCTCTTATTATACATGGTAATTAGTCATGTGAGCAGCTTGAGCAATTAGATTCCTCCGCAGCAGCAGCAGCAACCACATCGAATAAGAAGAACCACTCATTTTTTAAAGTTTGATTTGAAGTATGTACAACTAAACTCTCTCCAAGATGAATGAGTTCAATTAATGTGCAATCGAACTGCACCTAGATAAGGGCGTTCGATCACTAGTTTGTCCTACAAAACCACACCATCATCATCACCACCACACATACATACACAAATGTGTGCGACCTTTGACGACGGGTAGGATACGATGGGAAAATTATACAGAATGGAAATGGAAACATGAGATTGGCCTCCGAGCAACAAATACGTTGGAGGAAAACCCTCTCCAACCTCTTTTCCAGGCAATGTAATACCTGAAAACAGTGTCGACTGACTGGAAAAGGAACCCGGAGGAACAAACGGTGGAACAAATGGAAGTAGTTCTTCTTGCAACATGCCCACAATCCATCCATACCATCATCATCTCCCCCAACCAAACAAAACTCTGCTTCAGCGTTGGGTTAGCACTACTCTATCTCTTGGGATCCCTCTCTTTTTACCTCAGTCGCTCACAGAACCGCTTTAGAAGAGGAACGTTAGTTTCTCTCCTTCTCGACAAACTTATAACCACCAACTTGCTAAACTTGAACTCCTATGTTTTCTGGAGGAGAGGTTCGTTCGTGCAAATAAATGAACGCTTTCCTCAGTTTTGTGTGGAAAGAAAGAATAAGAAATTTGGGAATTTGAGATATTTATAACAATTTAATGGTGAGTCATTTATTTGGCTAATGGACATTTGTAATCGTCTACTACCATCGAAAACAGAGACTGCTGGTCTTTACTTGTCTGTTAACACATGAGAATAAGAGCGTCTTATAATTGCTGCAATTCCTGTACAAGAGTTGAGTTACAAGGAAGAGGTGGAAGAAACCACAAGTGTCGTTATAACAATATTTGATCTTTCCTAATGTGTAAGGTCTGAAGAGGTGGCTCACTTGTTGTGGAGACACATCCATGTTCTTATGCAAGAAGAGATCATTATCACTCTTCTAGACAAGGAGTAATAATAAGGCATTGGTGGACTTCTGAATTCGCTCGTGTCAATAGAAAACCAACCACTTATATCTTCTTCTACCGTTTGTGCTATTTATTTAGTACAAGCTAATAATATCTGACTTGAGAACAGTAAAGAATTCTCATTTTACACTACAATACAGTGTGAAATTTGTAGGAGGATTTTAAGAATTTGATTGAATATATGGGATTTGTGTGTGTGTGTGAATCTATTCATCAATCAATCCTCTCTATCTGGTAACACAAATACCTGTTTTCTTCAGTGGGACGTACATATACAACACAAGTGAACAAGCCGTGGTTGAGTGAAGGAATGTGAGAGACAAAAAAGGGCAACAATCAACAATACTTTGAATCATGATTTCATGGATAACGAGCATAAAATTTTGTGGGTCTTCTTCTTCATCATCATCCCTGTTCTTCAAGGGACGCAACAACTGAGAGAAGGAGCAACTAGGGTGAATTCTACCTAACTTAACTAAGCAGTTGTGGTATAGTTTCTCATGAAATATAAAAACTCTCATCTCCTGCTGCTTTCCAAAGTGTTTTACACGATTGACAACTCTTGCTGAACTGATAGTTAATATATTTATATACGATTTACAGCATCATAAACAAGTATCAGTTTCTTTCCTCCTCCTCCAGGGGAAATTCTTGTGTGTTTGTTGTGGTAGTTTCTATCTGTTGTGGAGGAAGGAACTCGATCATTGCGGTAATGTTGTTGATCCATCACCAACGACCCTTCCTCACTTACTCACTTCCTTCCTTCATTCTTCCAAGACGTAGACCCATCTAAGCTAACCAGGCTCTCAGATTTGTTCTTTTACAGAATTAAATTAAATTCCAGTGTCACTAGGACCATTTACTAGGGGGCAGCTAAAGGTTAGAGTTTTAGTTGAGATGAGAAAAATAAAAGTAAATGCAAGGTAAGGAAACTAACCAGCAATAAGCGTGAGAAAGTTACCGTCAATCTGAAGAAGGTCCCACTTGGATATGTATTAGTCGCTTGGGATAAGCTATTTGTAGTTAGGAAATGCACGAATGAGGAGGAGGATGAGCTTTTGGGACCATAGTGCAAACAATGTGTTGGTTCCTATCCGAGCACATATTTACGGTTTTCAATCAGGATTTCAGATAAGATACCAAGGAAAATTCTCTGCATATTTTTAACCCGTAGAAAATAAATGCCGCTTTGGAGCAAGTCAAACACGTTTTGGACACATAATGTACACACAGCTTGAGTTGACTTTGCTGATAAATGCGTACCATCATCCAATTCAACCAACTTTGGACAGGATATATTATAGTTAGTCAGTTAGTTATAGTGGGAGATTTTCTGGAACTGGGCGGTATACATATTTATTATTATGTCCTTGCAAGTATCTTGCCTCATTACAGTCACGAATGGTCATAGGCATGCGATTTATTTATGAAATAATGATTTGCGAATGGGACTGAGGAGTTGAGGAAAGTGAGGAACTTTTTTAATAGTCGTGGGGGTAATGAGTGAAAAAATGATTTTGAGAGAATCACAAGGGCTGAATTATTGAGCTTGGGGTGTTATCCTGAGCACAATAAATAAAGCAAAGAATATTATCTCGCTGGAGAGAGAGAGAGATAAAATACAACAACGGAAACTGATACTAGTTGCTCATTTATATTGATGTGTTGCATGTGTTCCAGTGCCGGTAGTGGTGGTGTCATAAACACTAAAAACTTCTTGTGATACTATTCAGAAGGAAAATCGGATAGAAAAAGCAAAGACCTGCAATGAGCAGGAGGTGTGGTGGATTGGTGGAGTATACCGTTGGTGTATCGAGTCGTAGGTGGTGGCCGTGATTCGGCATCAGTTGGGAGGATTTTGTGGGCCAGCGCAACAGTGAATAATTTTGAAGAAGTAACCACCACAATTTTAGAAGAAAGTGAAGTGGACGAGGACAGAGTTAGCCCGACTCGGTGGACTGGGTGGAGGCATTGTAAATACATTGTTGAGAACTGGTGGTGGGGGTCGAAAATGGGCGCTAGCTCATTAATCACCCATACCAGTGGAGGAGTAGGAGGAGGAGGCTCATCCCCAAGCGGAAGTAGTCCCAGGATGATGATCCTGATGGACAACCGAGGTCTGTCCACCCTGTACGCAGCGGACAGAGTGTTGCGAAGTGTGCAGAAGATAACGATGGTGCTGATGGTGGCCGTGTTGGTTTTCGTGACCTCATCTGGACTAAACAACGACATTTTAGGGAGCTGTCCCAAGGAGTGCCAGTGCTACAATCTGCAGGTCGATTGCTCCGAACGAGGGCTGAACTCTGTCCCCAGAGGCATTCCACGCAACGTGGAGAAAATGTGAGTCATCTTTTCTTTCACCATTTTATATATATTATTACATACTTTCCCCTAAGAGACATTGATTCACTCTCTCTCTCTCCCTCATCTTCCCATCACAACCTTAATAAACTTAACCGCTCCAATAACTGCCACACACAACAACCACCACTTCTTCTACCACCCGGAAGAATAGTGGCAGTCAGTCGTCGTCACCCCCTCTCCTCTCCTCTTTCTCTTTTGCTGTCTCTTCTTCACCCACTCTCACTCACTCACTCTCTCTCACTCTCTCTCTCTTTCACTCGCTTTACCAACCAAACCCATTAATTTTCTCCGCTCTGTTTCATCCACCTAATCCCCATTCTTATGCATCCATCCTCCTTTATTAAAATGACGAAGGAGGAGCAGGAGAGGAAGTTGTAAAGAAAACACCATAATTCCCTTGGATTCGATTTCTCCCTAATTTTCAACAAGCCACTTTTACACACTCCTCAACTCATCGATCCTTTCCCTCTCTCTTGACTATGTATATATTGCATAATAAAATGTTCAACAATATCGTCCACATGTTGTTCTCACGCACTCTTGCCTTCCATCCTTCCACCACTTGTACCTATTAAATGGCGTGCTCCACATTCATTGGCAATATTGAACTAGTTACATGCTCAATTTACACTATTTCTACATCCTCCATCCTCCAGTAACATTACATTACATACAAATATATACTAGAAATAGGGATGGTGATGATGATGATACGCCTAATGAAGTGATGTCCCAACAGCGCGGATCCATTCTCATGAATTCCGTTGCACACTTCTCCGCATTCCAAACCCTTATTTCTTTAATTACATTCGGGTGAGGCCGCACGCCAGGCCAGGCCAGCCAGTTTAAACAAACTAAACTACGTTCTAAAGCTACCGGAGGAGGAGGCACACAAGCACAAAGCTGTTGAAATGCAACCCTGAATACGGGCGAATTTGAGTAGGGATAGTATTATCAGTGGAGGAATGTTTTACGTATATATACTGACTTACTGACGGATCTAACTAATTTCTTGGCACTACTACCACTATGACTACCACCACCACCCCAGCTTAGCTTAGCTATCCTTCTCATCAGTTAGTGGTGCAATACTGTGAGGCGTAAGTAGAAATGGGGTTGTTTCTTCTTCTTATCTAATCCGTAAATGCTTGCTGGGTTGATCTATTGGAGCAATTTAATTATACAGGACTATAATTCCAATTGAAATACGAGGAGAAGTTGGCCACCTCACTCACTCACTCGCCATCAGCACCTGAGCTCTGTTTAGTTAAGCATTAAATAGCGAGAGAGGGAGAGAAAGAGAGAAGAACTCTTCTAAAGTTGGTGTTGTTGGATTGGAGAAAGTGGTATTGTTGCCACTTTCCAAATGCCCAAGCACAGCCAACACAGCACTTATTAGTTTTGGTGGTAAAGACAACAAACTGATAAGAGAGAGGACGACGGAAGGGTACTAAAGGCGAGGGATTGAGTGGATGGGAAATAAGATCACGAAAAAGGAATTTCATGTCACTCCTCCGGGAAAGGAAGAACACGGGTTGAGTGAAAGGTCTGATTTAAATTAGTTTTCCGTCTCAACCATTTCATTCATTGCTTTCTTAGGCACAAACAAACAAGGCGGAGGCTTCAATCACTTCTCTCAAAACTTGTTCAACTTGACATTTCATAAGCATTTTAAAAGTCCTTCGCCCTCCATTCCATTCATTAGGCTTGAATCGTATACATTAAATTAGCATCAACTATTGCACGAGTTTTGATCTCAGTTTAATTATCAAGCAAGAGGAACTCCTTTAGTTTTTTTTTAATTATTTCAAACCAGACGGATATTAACACTACACCATATCTGCTATCTGTAGCAACACTACAATATTAAAAGAATACAGTAATTTTAGATTTGAGAATGCGGTCAAAGTTTTCCAATCACTAGATATGTATGTATATATATACTCGGCATATAGAAAACGTTATGAAACGTTAAAAATAGAGTAGTTTTTGCGTCTTGCGAAATTCCATGAAGTATTGATGAAGTGTCCCATTAACTCGGCACGCTTCCTTTACAGACCCGCCGCCGCATCGACTTGCAAACTTTTCTCGCCAAAGCAAAACCTACACACTACTCTACTTACTACATAGAATGTATCATTATAGCATTGGCTGGTCGACATTGTTGCTTTCTTCTCTCTCGCATTCAACTACTACTACTTACCACTCGTCGATGGTTCCGCAGTTCGCCTTCTTTCACATTGAAGACATTAGCGAACCCGTCCTCTCTCCCTCTCTTTCTGAAAGACCGTTGTCCTTTTTCTCCATAAAGTTGCAAATGGCAAACTGTTTTGGGACCTTTCGTGTCGAAGCAGAGTAAAATGTGAAAGTAGTCTTTTTTGGAGGAAATAAAGTTGAATAGCTTCACATCCCACCATTTGGATTGCCACAGACCTATCGTCAATGGATTACTTTCTTAATGTACTTTGAGCAACGCAAGAAGGAACACACAACGCAACGCTATCAATATGCCAATGCACTATAGTGCTTGCTTTTGTCCTGGATTGGATTACATACACACACACACTACTCGGGCTGGTGAAAGTATATAAAATACCTTTACATTCTTCGTGCCATGCATTTTCAAACAATCCTAACGGTGTGGCACCCAATAAAGCATTCATTTCCCTCGTTCACTCTCATTACGATGGAATAGAGTAGCAGCAACAGCAGTCAAGTTATAGGATAAAATAGACCGACGAATCGACCATACTACTTTTACTCCTTCTTTCTCACCTACTTTACTGATGTTTTGTATGTATTAATGTGTAAGCAAAAAAGCGAGTCGACTTTTCCACTGTTTTTCTTCTTCAAGCTCAGGTCAGGTCGAACCTCTGTGTTGATTGAGAACAAACAGAAGGCTGTTTCACACCACAGAGGTTAAAAGAATGATGACGATTTGTCAAACCACACACACCATACATTTGCTTGCTTGATCGGATCAATGATGAGGTGAAGGAGAGCCATGCCATGCATTATTATTTATTGTAATATTTAGCCGAGTATACGAGTTTCCACGTGTGCATTTTGATTTTTAGACTGTGAAGAATTCTATGCATGTACACACAACCATGTTGGATCATACAATGCATTACTTAATTCCAGTGTCGTGATTTTGACTGATTGAGGACTTGAGCGAAAACATAAAAGCTGCCAAAAGCAAGATTTGAACAGCAAATAAGTATAAACTTGCCCAATCAAGAAAAAGAAATTACGATCGTAACCAGTTTTAGTCATAATAGAATCTGACAAGGTTTGATGATTCTTATTGTTCACGATTTTGTGGATGTTGAAGAAATATATAAGTACATAAGCAAAAGTAGGAGTGAGTGAGTAAATGAATAGAGTATGAAATGAACCTTCTTCATCTCGTCTCGTCGTCAATTGATTTTATATCATTTGTTAAAAGCGAGTTAACAACTACTACTTGGCTCACACACATGTGCTCATTATTACTACAATGAATACACACACACACATCCAGGATGAAATTGGATATAGGCAGCAACGTCGTGAGGGGTTTTTTGATGGCAATATTGATTTATGGAAAAAAAGTACTCTTCTGTTCAGTCAGGCAGTCAGGCAGCTATACATAAGCTTCTTGATTGCAATTGTTGAGTGTTTCCTAGCAAACAATTGATACACGTCATAAGAAAAATCCTGTTATTATTGGGTATTCAAATACATGGGTTGAAATTGGGTGGTAGTGATGATGAGAAGGAAGGAAGGTGGAGTTGTTGTTATTTCGTGCATGTTTCAGGTAATAATATAAAATAACATCACATTCCAGTCCAGTCCAGTAACAATTTCAACAATTTGTTAAACATGTCTCATAGCAGTTTGAGGACACGAAAGAGTGAGAAAATAAATGTGGTAAGGGCGTAAAAGGTCGACTTGCACTACAACTAACTGCTACTACCTACATAGTCTGGTCTGGTGGTGACGGTGACCAAGTTCAAGTTTGCCCGATGTGGACCTTTTCTAGGATTTGATAAGATGGGCGTCACTTAGCATCTGAGGATGAATAGCTTCCACAACAAGTTTATGGGCTGAAATTCAAGGCATTGTTTTCCTTCCAAGTATTATTAAACAACACCAGGTTCATCTTTTCTGCTGCATCATTGAATCCATTTATTATTATGAACCATCGCTGAGCTCAAGGTGATTCAATTGCACCACGTGAGATCAGACGGGACCACAATAACATGAAGGTATTCTATTTTAAGACGAAAAAAAGATTACACATAAAATGCAATCAAACACCGAATTGCAGACTGTAGCAGTTTTTTCATAATTTGAATCGTGAAATTAATTGTGAATTGTACATCATTGAATGAATCTACGTACTTCGTGTTCTTGAATCTCTGCATAAAAACGTGAGTAAAAGAAGCAAGATTCTGAGAGCATGTCTGTCTGTCTGTAGTCTGCAAATGGGCAATTTGGGATGAGAAGGAGATAAAAGATGAAAAGCAGACAAGAATTTTAGCAGTTGACAACACAAGCCTCATTGCCCTTTCTTTCTTCCTTGGTTAATGTATCTAATTGCTTGAATGAAGGGATGATGGAAGAAGAAGTATATTGCTTTGGTTTCCTGTTGGATTTTCCTGGCCCAAATTGAGAGCAATACATATATATCCATCCATTATTTATTGATTTTGGGGTCTACCTCCAGAAAAACCGTTCACAACTTGTGTCAACCTGTCAATCAAAAATTGGGTTTGAGAAGGTAGAAGAGTGATGAATGTCGTCATATAAAGGCTATTAGTGCGGTGACCAGACCCCAACTCAACTAACTACTACGCACGAGGTGGTCTGCCGAAAGTAATAATTTGACACGATGGTCACATTCTTTAAAATGACAGATATTTGGTGTAACTTGAGAACAATGTCAAAGTTGTAAAAACCACATTCTCTGCTTTAATGCATTTTCGAGATTGTGTACATCCAAAATGAGCATACCTATGCGCACAATCTCATCAATTTCTCAATCTTTTAAAAGTAATTCGACTCGTCATATGCATACATATTATTACGCGATGCAACAACGCACAATAATATTAAGTGGTTAATAAATTGTTATATTTTTTATTTCAGAGAACTTCAAGGAAATAATCTGACCGTGATTCGCCTCTCGGATTTCGCCGGACTTGGATCATTGCGAGTAATGTAAGTTGTAAAAAAAAAGATTTTAATGTTTGTTGTAGAGTCGTACAGCATTTTCAGCCTTGTTTGTGTGAGTAGCAAATATTTATGAAATTTTATTGCATGACAAAGTTTCTTTCTGTCTATGTTTTGAAGAGTTTTCTTTCTTTCTAAAGCTAAAAGGTTTTTCTTTGATAATAGAAACAGTAACAGCAACAGTAGAATTCTTATTAGGTCTGAGATTCTGTATTTTAGGCAAATTTGTATACATTTAGAGTCGTTCGTCCTGTTAATGTATGACAATGCAGAAGGAATAAATAAATGAGAGCAAAAGAATAAGTAAGTGTGTATATATAGGAATTTACTATATCAGTATAATAAATGATGGGGTGGCTGTATTGTGAGTTATGCTTGTATATCTAAATATATCCCCCGCTTATTATGCGACTGTCACTTCGTCCTCTCTTCGGAATATTCAATTTAAAGTTGGGCGACATTTATTTGATGCAAGTTACAAATTGTGCTAGAGTGCTGCTTGCTTCTTTTGAATGAAAAGATTTGTGTGATGTGATGCAATATGCAATGTTTAAGCAGATGGAGAGGAATGCTCCAGATACTCACTTAGATAGTTGTAAACTGTGCTTGAGCTGAACAATTCCAACATTAAGAGGAAAATGGACTGAAAGTTTTGATTGAATTAACTTTCACAGACAATTGGGAGATAACGAGATTCATACTGTGGAGAAGGGCTCCTTTCAAGATCTGGCCTCGTTGGAAAGAATGTAAGTAACATTATTTTCAATACGCTTCACTTCACTGCTTGTCCTGTCCTCCTATGTCATCCTTCTAGCTCTCTTATTCATCCCAACAAAATCCCAACTTATGAATCTCATTCAATTGACTACATTACGACATAACAACACACTGCCACTTCAACAGCCAGTCATTTGCTGGAGAAGATCCAGAGAGATGAACTAAACCACTTGTCTCTCTATTTTTGTTATTATTGTGATTTAACCAACCATCACCCTTTCAACGGCATAAACATGTCCAATAATTATTTACTTTCAGAATAAGTCCCTGTTTAACACCAACATGCACGAACGAACGAATTACATAAACAACAAACACTCGTAATATTCATCCACGTTTACTGTATTTGAGGCAACAAAAACTAACTGTCGGTTGTTTTTTATTCCACTTCAAGAAATTTTGGGCTATATTAAAGCACCAAACAATACCCCTCTTCGGAAACCCTTTTGAATTTAAGAAGACTATAATAATAATTTTTTGTCGCTTTGTTAAGAACGTTTGAACGACACCTCGGCTTCTTTATGCTATTTGAACCACTTACTACATACAATGGCACTTATGTTATTAATAATGTGCGTTAAATAAGTGCAAACTTTGCACTGCAAAGTCTTTTTGATACCTTCCGTTATCTTTGATAAATGGGCAAATGTGTAATATTTTAGCAATTTCAAAACGATAATAAAGAAAAGAAGAATGATTTTTTATATTGTTTACTTTTTACAATTATTGATGATCAGTTCAGCACATAACATTAAAAAGGTGGCTGAAAAGGAAGCTCATCATATTTTGTATACATTACGGTCAACAGCACAACACATATCTTAATTTATGATGTCGTTTGTTGCTTGTGCTCATGCAAATGAACCAATTCAATTTCATTTCCCTACTTTACTTGAGCGTGGGCACTGAATTACATACATGCCTCTGTTACTACTTGTAGTACAGAATTGAATGAATGCATGATTTTGATACAATACTCTCATACTGCTTTCTTCATCTATTCTCTCTCTTCGATTGAAAGGGAAGAAATGCTGCTGGATGGATGAGTGAGTGAGTGGCTGATAAGGAAACAGATTGAGTTTCATGATGGGTTCTTCGTCTATTGTGTTTTAATATGTGGCGCAAGTATGAGATGAACTATCTTTGTTGCATTATCACCAAACCAAACCACAATGAAGGCTTTCTTTCCTTACTTCTGTGGTTTGGTTAGTTTGGGGACAATCGCTGTCGTTAATGGGTTCAAGATGCTGCTGCTGCTGCTATGAAATCTTATCATTCTATCTAATTACTGCATTTCGTACTGTCTTCCTAACCAAACCATGTTGAAATTCTCTGTTATTTGTACAATAAGCAATGCGGGTATGTAAGACTGTCAACAATGTGCGAACTAGAAATGATTGGTTGCGAATTACAAATTCATTAAAATGAATATGGGCATAAGGTGTTTATTATTATTACACAGTATTCATTCATCTTCTCTTCTACCAGTCACCACCTGATATTTACATGATATCTGTCGACAGCTCAGCAACAACATTGACTTTGACACCACTCAACTCGCTCGCAAATTTCCATTTTATCCTTAACTTGTTATAAAAGTAAATGGAGTGGAGGAGCGAGTGAGTTGAGTCTCTCTCATGCTTGCTTGTCTTGTCATTGGAACATCTCAGGAAAAATGAGACTGAAAAGGAAATAGCGTCGAGGGGCCCATAACAGGGAAGAAAGAGAGGGCGAAACTAGTGCCTAAAGAACTTGTTCGCACCCAGTTGATAGTTTGATAGCCAAGCAACGGACCTACTCACACACAGCAAAGCACTGTACCAACCAAATATAGCAACGCGTGAAGAAAACACTATCATTTTATTGTCGAGTAGCAAATCTTTTTGTATGGCTTTGACTGGGATGGCCCTCCTTAGCACGCACCAAGCAACTTATCTGCCCCTATTAAATAAGATAAGCAAAGTCAGCACAAGAGAGAGAAGAGAGAGAGAGAGAGCATAAAAAATTATCTACTGTTGTAAAAGAACGAACGACGAATGACGACGAAGCAATCACGTGTCGTTCTCGCCAAGTGTCCCCAAGTGTTTACCGTTTATGTATACGCACATGTATGCATTGTTTGCGTATTTTTTATTATGAACATCATCAGACTTCCCAATAAGTTGCCCTGTCATTCTGCTATCAAACTTGTGAGATTTAATTTCGCACTGTTATTTAAGCTAGACCAGGCCATATAGCTACTAGCTCTTCTGTCTGTCGCTGTCCGTCATGTCACTACGAAAGAAGGCCTGACCAAAGGAGGAAGGAAGGAAGGAAGGAAACTGCTACGATCATCACAACCACCACCATCATCGCCATCATCATCGCCGCCTTTCTATTCTGTTGTATATTATATCTTTACGTCGCTAGGATTTGATTACATGTTCGGATTTCCTCCCAAACGTCCATCCATCCGTCCGCCACCTCGTATCGTATCAAACAGCGTCCAAACACAATTAAATTAATGGACGATGAAAACGAGTTCTTTCTTAGTTTGCCTCTATATTCATCCAGTTCACTGACTTTACTGCTACCCGAGATTTATTCATGAGAGATGATGCGATGCAATATCTAAATATATGACGATTTGCTAACTTATATGCATTACCAGTTATTATAAACCAACCACCAGCATGGTCGGTTTATCCTTCGCATTTCAATTGATCCATGTGTGTGGCATTATTGCATTTAGTTAGTGAATGGGTTCATCTTCCCCAAATTGGATGGCTATTAGCTTACATGAAATTTTAAGTGATCAAATGTACCGCAGAATCAAGCAAGCCAGTTTTTTTTAACCAGTTCAGTGCATGATACATCTGTTTAATAATCAAATCAATTCAGCGGCATGCATAATCTGATTTTGGTTTTGTATATTTTATTTTATGTTATGCCCTTCTCAACTGCTTTAATATAAGTCATGCATGAATGCAATTTGTGTGCAGAAGAAGAAGAAAAGCAGCTGCATTTTATTCAAGACAAACTTTCTGGCTATGGATTGAATGGATTGGATGCATTCGTCCAAGAAATGTGGGCAAAGAGAAAGAGAAACATGCAACTGATTAGATTTCGATATGTTCATTTTCCTTTCTTCTGTAAAGTAGAAAAAGTGCGACGGAGAAATCGAGGATTAGCTTTTGGCTTGTGTGTGGTTAGTATTGGATTGGGGCTTAAGGAAGGATGAAATGAATAAAAGCTGGTGTGTGTGTGACTGCATGGGAAAAGCGCACTTTCTTTTGGATCTTGGCCAGTAGTAGTGGAGAGTTGAGTGGAGTGTTCCTTTTTCTTTCTTTCATTTGGGGATGGAGGACTCCAACCAGTCCAGATGTACTGTATGCACTGTTTGTTGGGTTGGTGGGACTTAAGATTCCCTCTCGAATTGTTGCACTCTTTTTGAAATCCCCATGGCCAGATGGGTCGCTTCCTTCGAGTTAGTGTGATATGTCCAGTCCAGCAGTGCCGTCGAGAAATACCAAAGTTAGACAGAGAGAGAGAGAGAGAGAGAGAGAAAGAGAATGAGGGAGATCCAGGACCAGATTTAGCCTCAAGAAGGATTTTTCTCTTTCTCGGATGAATAGGTTGGAAGTGGGAAGAAGAAGTGGGGCTGATGGTGGTGTGGTCCCACCTTTTTTATTTGGAAAAAATCCAACTTGATGAAGAGGAGGATCGGGTAATCCGGCCAGGCTATGTCTCACTTATCTGTGTCCGTCTTTCTCTCAAATGTTCCCTTTATCTCGGACGGGTGAAAGTGAAAGTCTGTCTGGTTGCAACGTATGGGGAAAGTAAAGTAAAGGCGGATGAACGGGATTAGAACATTTGTGCCACGAATGACTGCTACTACTGTGTGTTGTCTTTGCTGGGTTCTTCCTCTATAGTCTGGACTGCTCACATCACCCAAAAAAAGTGTTGCTGCTGCACTGCACTCCTTTGACAGCAACCAACCTTTTCCGTCAGATATTCATTCCTGTCTGTCTGTCTCCTGTCCTGTCCTCCTGGAGAGAGAAAGAAGAGAGAGGGAAGGATTGTGTGCATATGAGCTAGCTAGCGATTGTCGATATCTTTTGGAAACATATGACTTCTTCTTCCTCCTTCTATCCATGAGGATGAGACAAACTGTGGACAAGGGAAGGGAAAAACGCTCAGGAACTCTGACACTCCTCTCTGACCGTGTGACAATTTACTCGCGCTATGAAACATTTATCTTCAACTATATATACATCACCACCACGCCACCTTGTCACACATGCTAGCCTAGAGAAAATGCATGGCGTAAAAAAAAAAGATTCACAATCACAACTGGAGTCAAGTCAACCCGTATGGTGTTGCAAAATGTGGCATAAATCTTGTAGAGTATGTATTGACTCGACTTAATCTGTGGCACTAGCGGGATCATTAGTCAACGAGGGAGACAAGCAAGTGCAACTTATTGTCAATCAACAAACAGTTCTCTCTAGTTAAGGAGCAAGGAAAATGATGAAATATATACATTTTTACACATGCATCTTCTCAAACTCGTTTGAACGTGCATGGAAGGAAGTATTGTATTATTAATTAATTAGAAAAGTGTTGGCATCTCCGTGTGTGGTTGGTATGAAGTGAAGAAGAAATGGGCTGGCAACACATTAATAATAAGAAGAAATTATGAATTGTGATCAAGCATTTTTGGCTTGGATGGGTAGTTTGGCAGTGTTGGATGGAGGAATCTTGTTCTTGTTCTTCTTCTGCTGCTCCTTGGCAGGAGTGAATTGGAGGACTTTCAAAGAATATTAACTGCCTTTTTCTCTTTCCCTCCTGGTCCATTCTCTCAATTTCTATCCATCCAGTTATCTCTTCCGCAGCCGCATGGCGAGAGGATCTTATATGAATTCAACATATGAACTTCTTACGCAAAAATTATTATGTGCACTTGAATTCTATGCAATAAATCTTTTCCCTGTCCTTTCCATACTACAATGATCATTCCAAGTGCTGAGAAGGTGACGCTGGCCAGGCTTCCACTCCACTCCAACTCTCGTCGACTGCCCACTGACTCTTGGACTAAAACTCATCCTTTCAGATCTTCACTCCAGGCAAAAGTCAACACGTTTCTTATTTAGCACCTTCCCATTAGCAAATTGTTCACATCTTGAATACTTTTTAATTAAAGATGCGGACAATCGGCCGCAGGCTTAGAAATTCCTTTTTTAATTTCTTGTGTCATTCAGTACTTTGTAGTGCATATGATGCGATGCGCTTATAAATATGGCATAAATGAATTGCATAGAATGTACTTATAATATGCGTAATGTTTTTAATTGGTAAAAATAACATAACTTTTTAAACCACTTTTTATCGTGGCATTATTTCTGCTGTTTTGACTGCCATCAAAATTATGAAAATCTTATCAACTTGACTTGCTCTCGGTTAGTACACTTTAGACAAATATTATTATTAGTATATTCTTGATTTTATGTTGTTTGACTTGACTGTTCGCCGACTCATGAAAATTCATTTGTAGTTCATTTTCATCCAATGATGGTGTGCAGTGCATAATAATATATAAGAAGATCACTGACTAGCATAAATTTGGTTTGGACACTTCTTATTCCATCTTCTTGAGTTGACAGCAATAATAGCATAGTAACCCTAAATTAGTGTTGAGACACTTTGACAGTGAGACACGCTTTTCATTAACTTTATTCCTGGATAATTATTTATGACAAATTAATTGCCTTCTCAACTTCCCACAACGAGGCTCTTGAGATGATAGCAATTATTGTTTTAAGTCGTGACATCAAATATACACCCTTCATTATACATTATACCTTATCTAATAAGAAATAGCTTCTCCACGTCTGCTATATATGAAGAGTGAATGAATGAATGATGCATATTATTTATACACGTCAGATGCTTTAATGGTTATTGTTTATTACGTGTGATGCAGATATTTTATTTTGGTCTCAAAATATCCACAAAACATTAAAAACTTGCGTCATTTCATTTTTTTTTTGCATTCCATCCATTCCTTGGAAACGAAATTTGCAAATAAATGTGTGTTGTTGTTTGTTGGTCAAAGTCTGGTAGTGATTTATTTAGCACACTTTTTTAAGATTTCGTCTGGTGTGTCGATCTTCACATTTCATTCCAGGTAAAGATAGTCCGTTCCACACTTGAACACACTTTTTTTTTGACAGGATAAATGTGTTAAAGGATTTTTAGCATTTTGTAAACTTGCTGAAAACTGCATTCATTCGCAATCTCATGCATGGTAGAAAAATGTGCATTTAGTAGAATCAAGGTAAACAAACTCTGCTCAATTTTTCACAACTTGATGTTTACACTTTGATGAAATATTCGCCATTTATGTGCATAGTTATGGACGAAACCTCAAATTGTGATGAATGTGTTCATGTTTAAAATCTGTTTTTGCAAGCGTGTAACATATGCAGATTTTGGAAATGTTGAGATTTTGGATTTTGAAAACTATCCAAAGCTGCTGCTGCTTTTGAATAATAAAATATAAGCACATCGAATTTAATAGGAAGCGTTGGAGCAATGATGATGACTTGAATTGTTTGGCCGGCGATGATGGTAGTGGGGGCATAATGGCAGTTGGTTGGTTGGTTGGTTGGGGCGAAGATGACTCGACATGGAAAAGGGGGGTTGAATCTGACTGATACTGATTCCATTCCACTGTTATATATTTACACATGAAAGCTTTCCTCCACTATTTCCAGTCCGGTGGTGATGATACTAACATTTAATGTTGTCTGCGAGTGAACAAAGTCTGTGTGTTTTTCTCCTTGGGCTCAAGTGGTGCAACATAATCCAGTCGGTCAACACAGCACCCTTTCACTCGGAATTCAATTATTGCGTTTAATTCCCTGCAGCGTTTGGTGAACGATCAGAGCAGATCACATCACGAACTCCTCCTCTGTGTGTATCGTTTACCTTCACAATATTTACCTCTTCCATCAAAAATTCAGCCATCCATCATCATACCATGAGTGAATCCACCTAGTAAATATATAAGGCAGCTGAAAGGGCCCGGTGGCTATGACACGTTACGTTTACATTGTTACGTACTTACTTGAAACAAACTTAAAATGAGCATTATTATTTTCATCCGTAGCAGCATAGCTTCATGCATAGGAAATCCTCAGCAGCTTCAGCCATGATAAACAGTTAAGTTGTTATTATGGAAAATTTATTTTCTATTCCATGCACTCATAATTCAGAACTTGATGAGATGCGAAGTCTCCTGCTGCTTGGGCCGATGTGGTGTTTAAATTTTAATAAGCCGCATCCACACCGGATTCATTCTCTCTCTCTCTCATCTTCTTTATCCAGCCAGCTCTTCTGCTACGCTTTTAGACATACGAAAACTCCAGCAAACTTGAAAACTAAACCGAAGAATCAAAATCATGCTGTGGATGCTTTAACAACAAGTTATTATGCGGCTTGGCGCTTAGGAGGTGCATGGATAAATGGATGGATGGCCGTGGTGGAGGTTCGGCGCTTAAGGCTTAGAAAACCAATTGCTCAGAAATTCATTTCTTTGGTGAATTACCAGACCACATTTGATTTCATCTGAAAATTTAATTTGCATTAACTACGATACTTTACTTGCAATCTGATTATGAGTTTAACTTGTCTGGAGAAATGTGAGTGTAAATATATATATTTCGCCCAAGGTAAGCAAGCACTTGCCCTGATAGATATGATGTCATATACGGTTTGGATAAAGTTGAATTGGAGAGAGAACGAGTGTAAATATCTGATAATGGCAAAAACCGGTATTGATCCTCAAAATTCTGTCACTCAGAATTCAAACTGCGTCGGATTCTTTTGTGTGGATTGAAAAGACACGTCGTAATAATGTAAGAAGAACCTTGAATCCTTGATTGCCACTCTAGATTAAAGTTAATGCTGGTATGTTGTTAAGATAAATGTCAAGTTTGTAGCATAGCATGCATAATAAGATTTTGGGAGAAGAAATGCGAGATTCACTTCATTTTTCCGAATTTTTTCATTAAGAACGTGTCTGCAGAACTGCGGGGAGATTGATTTTAGTTTGGGATATATATGAGTAAGGCATAAACTGAGTGTTTTGAGCGCAATATATAAGAAATAAGAAATGGATGGTGTCCGAGACTGAGGAGAAGTGAAAATAGGAAAATCGAACTTGCCAAAGTCAGCAACAAAGTGGCAATTTGAGCGTAATGGTTGATTGTTATGGCTTTTGGGGAGTTAAGTGATGAAATATGGTGAAATGACGTGTCCATGTGAGCAACTCGAGATTTCAGATCGCGCACATTTGAAGCAATTGCGAAGATTTTACGTGTGCCAAATGGCAACTTTATTAGCATCTGGTTCTAAGTTTATCTAGAGAATTAGCTTTCATCCGCAAAGTGGGTGGAGGATGATGATAGTGTATAGGATTCGACTAGGAAGGATTGTTGCACTGCTTCCATGTGGAAAGTGTAGATTTTCAGTGGTGGTCGTAAATCCTGGCTGGGAGGGTTATTCCCTGTCTTGCACAGAAAAACGGTGGATGACCATCATCGCCACTTCACAAAGAGTTGTGATCACTTGAGAGGAATGATTCAAATCCCTTCTTCACATTATTTTCGGGAAGTTAATAGATTGTGGTAAAGTAAATTACAAACTGTCATAAATGGAGAAAGAAAATCCTTGCTCGGATTTTTACAAAAATGCTGGATATATCCTAGCAGGACTTATTTCGTGGGACCATGAACAAACTCTGCAGCAAATAAATATTTTTGTTTATGTATATTTTGATGGGCAGTATTAAAAACGTGAAGGGTGTATACTGATATAGGGTGAAAGTGAGACAATTAAAAGACGTGAAATTTCTGAACGCTTTCCATGGACAAAGTTTAGTCAAAGCATGTACACCAAACAATACGAGATGTACGTATATGCTCTGCCACTCTGCCACACTGAAATTCCTGATATTTATCCATGCAAGCTATATTGTTGCTCACTTGTACACATTTTTACATCCAGCCAGCGAGCTAAGGTGAAAGTTGCGAGAAAGTCTCAATTCCCAAAACTGCTGACGGGACAAATTCCCCAAAAGTTTGGTTTCCCAGCAGTCCACCGTACTAATTATGGGATAAGTTTCTATATTTTTAGAATCCATTCTACCTTTTTGCCACCCAAGTTGACGTTGTTAACGCTGTTGGATGAAATTGTGGAATGTCTTGTGACACGGAGAGGGAAGAGTTATCCTAAAACTTATGCATGCCAATATCCTCTGGCATGAGCCAAAATTGTTGGTTGGTTCTCCGTTTTTGGCTACTGCTGGTTTGGTTTGGCTGTTCTGTTTCACGCTATAAGGTCACACATTACTTAGTCTGTAGAGAATAAGGTTGGACAATGGGAGCGATGTAGTTGCATAATAATATAAAATGCAGTTTAGTTGGATTGGAATGGATGCCAGTGGTGCGTGGGATAATGTTACGAATCAAGAATGGCATAGTGGGGATGAATGTTTAGAAAATATTGAAAGCGAACGTGCTAAATCCGAGGTTGGTGAGATAGTAGGAAACAAACACGATGTAGTCATAATTGGACATCAAGAGATCTACTAGCCCGTTATACTACTTACTTAGGAACGACGTATTAGTTGGCATTAGATGACTACAGCAACATTGGCTTAAATGAAGTCCCTCGCAATGAATTGTACTTATGTCTCTTCCAAATTTAATCCCTCTTTTGTCACTTCTTCAACTATTTCAACTATACAAGATTTGAATCCACTCCGCAGTTCCCAGGAGCTCAACTCTCAACTCAACGATCTCTTCTTGATCCCTGGCTGCATTTAATTCTAAAACTAATTGTGCAATGGGCCAGAGTGGATTGTGTGTGACCAGAACATCTGCATCTCTCCTCCATCATCCCATTTCTGACCACCACACTATTCCTATAATGCAATGACGACCACCACTCAATCCTTCCATCTGTCATACAGCTTTCAGCAAATATTTGCTTCGTTCCATACTAATAAATTGATGTCAAACTGAACTTCACCTACTTTACAAACATTTCAGTGAAAAGATGAAAAAGAGTTAAAATCAATTAATGCTTTTTACACGGAATGGGAATTCCCCTCAAGGAACAGAATAAGTGCAATCATAATAATTGGGTAATATTCTGCGTATAATGAAATGGACGGGTGGGTGACAACCCCATTTTCAACGTTTGTGTTTTTCAAATAAATCTAGAGTGGGTGGTGGGAGTCCTGCCCTTCCTCTTCTCTTCTTTCTTCCTGAGATTGACAGGGGTGGATGAGTTAATCCTGGATAATGTGCCTTGAGCAATGATGGGTACACGAACATTAGATAAGATTCCCGTATCAAAGTGGAAAAGTAGCATTTTCCCCACGATGTCTAATTGTATCGTTGTTTGGAAGACGTTATCATCCTGTTCCCATCAGCATACACTTCTCTACTGCGAACGATTGCTGCGGTACTCTGGTGTGGAGAGAGACTGCACTGCTCACAATTGCAATTCACAATGTTAGATATATTTGGAAGATAGTAAAAGATTGCCAGATGGTCATTCATTTAAATAACGTGCGACGCTGCAATCTATCTATGAATATATGTTGTTGCACTTCTTCCTTATTATTCCCTCATGTAAATAAATAAATAAACAAGATTTGTGGCCAAGATATGAGAAACGATAAAATCAGTTTTAGAATCGTTGAGATTAAATCTTTGAGTGGGATCGGTGGTGTGTGTGTGTGCTTAATTCAACTGGTTTTTAGATACGTCGTCTTATAAATTCTTAAAGTGTCCTCAAAATTAATTTTTACATTATTCATCAAAAAACTATTGTGTGAAATGGAGACACATATTTTTTCTGTAGCGTGTCATGCACAAAGCATTAAAAAAGTATCAAGGTCCCATTATGTAAAATCTGTCACTTGGTTGTTTGTTGGTCATTTTGGACAACTTTTGGAGGAGGAAGAAGATGAAAGAAAGATGAAATTAAGGAGGAGGGATCAACATGAAGATGAGGAACCATGCACAGCCAGTCAGCACGACAACAACTTGCATGGTTTGCATCTTTTCATGAAGATCGTGGCACAGAAATAATTGAAGTAGTTTTTTGAATGTCGACTGCTCCGTCTTGTTTACCACAATGGATGGTCCTTTGTTTTCCATTACAGGAATTTTGTATATATATTTTGTGAGGGTTGTTTTTGGATGGGTTTTCCTCTCCCTCTTCTTCCCATTACAACATGTACATCAACAAGGCACAGATAATAATCATAATGATAGTAATAAGACAAGACGTTTCACTGCTTGGGAAGAGCCACCCGTAAACTTCCTTCCAAAATCAGAGAGAGACCCTTCAATCCTTCTGACTTCTATCTGCCTGTCCAACTTCTTATGGTTGAATGACGTTGCTGGTGGTTGTGGTGGTGGTGGCAGGTCGAGGAAAGTAATTTTTCTCGAGAGGTTTTATTCATTCTCTTGATCGTGATTCAGCTACTGATAGTTATTGTGATGCATTATTCGGGACAAAAAAAATCAAACCCATTATTATTACTCGATTTTACTAAGATTCATGCCACAGCCACCATGTAAGTACAAAGTCACAACTACATACATAATAGCTATAGCCAACTCATTTCTTTGGTTGAATTTGGTGGACAACAATGCAATTTTATACTTGGTTGCTTTGATAGAGGATAAGAAGGCAGAAAAGAGGGCCCATTTGGATCTGTTTTCTGCTGCTAAGCATATATTTACAATACGACGTGACCAGAACGGTCGGTCGGTTGTCTCAACTCGTCCTAACAAACAAATTTGAGCAGATTGCTGCACCTGAGCACGGACTTTTACGTTGTAGAAGGACATGTAGGACGCTGGGCCCAGAAGTTGGCGACGTGAACGTCGTGGCTCGTCGCCACCCAACCAACCCACTACATATTACGTACACTGCTACCCACCCGATCTGGTCTCACTTCCTGCACATTCAAAATTTATTACATTGAAGGTCTTAAGTTTATGCCTTTTTGGACTTCACTTTCCACTCACTAAACTTGTTTTATACTTTCCTCCAACCTAGCTTTCTTTCTGCCCGGAGTGTAATCGCAGTGCAGTAATACAGACGAATGGTTGGAGCAGTAATCTCTCCGCTAAGTTTCTCTCGACATTAAGAAACTGTTGGAAAGTTGGTTGGTTGGTTCCTTCCTTCGTTTTTGGGCTCCCGTTGCTATCGGTGTAATAAAGCTCCACGTCAAATCTCCTCGGACTCCTTTAATTTCCTTGCAGTAAAAACGCATTACTCACAATGGTGGGACGACTTCTATATAATATAGACTCTTGTTGCTGGAGATACATACGATACGATTAAAAAAGCCACCACAGTGAGTCCGGACTAATAAGACTTGGTCGAAATTGGATTCTAAACCTGGCTGGATTATATGTATAAGCTTCAGCAGAACTTTGGCCTCCGAATTTTTTAATTTGAACACACAAATAATTTTAGTGTGTGTGTGTGTAAAAAGTCCCGGGGGATTTGCCTCCGATCTAATTTTCTACAGTATTATGTAATGAAGATGGAAGGAGGAAAGGTGTCGACTTTGGTTAGAACAAATCCAAAAGTATTTGCCAAGCAAGCAAGCAAAGTAACTCTTTCCTTTTTCTCAGGACTTCATGCCACACGGAAATAAGGGAACGGAAAGGTTTTAGTAGTAGTGCAAAGGTGGAAAACGTGTGTTTGCTCCATACTTTCCAATATTGAGAGGTAGTTTATGAGACAGTTACTGCTGCCTTTGCGTTCACTGTTTGAGGTTTATTTTGTTTTCCTGGTTGGTGGCTTTGAGACATCAGGAGGACAATCAGGACAAGAAATTAGACACGACATTATTACTTGTTCTCTACAAAAGAAACAAGCAATCGCGTGCATTTCTTGGTTTTGTACTAGAATATTCCTTCATTGTTCCTTATTCCTTCAACCCTTACCTTATTTCCTTCCATTATAACTTGACACTAAACCGTGTGGAAGGAAGGAACTACATAATAAAAAATGATGATGACAAAAACCCCACTACATAGACCACGCATTACAACATTTTGCCATTGATTGGTTCCAAAATACGAAAATCTCTTAAGAAAACTTGAAGTAAGACACGACGACAATGCCCTGTAATTATGTTTTAACCGTATATGCCATGTCACCTGAGCCGCCTTCCAATCAATCAGACACAATAATAGTAGTTTTGCATAACACAACATAACAAGAACTACTGCCACTACTTCCATCCTCTATACCTTATCTCTATACCTCTCATATGTATATCCTATGTCTTAAGTCCCACTTAATTTATCTTCCTTGAAGGATAATGCCCTACTGGAGAAAAGTGTGCTTAATCTGTAATGAGGTCCATTTAGAAAGCCAAACCGTGTCGTAGTAGAGTTGCGTGTGATAATAATAATAATAATACACCGACCGTCGTCTACAACGAATTTCCTTCTCTTTAGTATAAAGTACATACACTTTATTACTTTGGATTTTGTATTGAATTGAGTGCAGTAAAATACTTATATATAGTGTAAAGTTACAGTAGTGTATAGAATGAAATGAGAGAGAGAGACATGTTTGTTACTGTATAGTGTTGAAATATTTCTCTTTTTTTATGAAGACAATGTGTACAAATTCTTATGCAGAAGAGAGTTAATCAGTTCAGTGTGGCCTCAAATTTATTGGGTTTAGTTTTTAGAGTCGTGTGGGGATTGCGGGGTATTAATGCGGATGACGACGAGACGCTTATTTGCTTCACTCACATCACTTGCATTAAATTCAGGAGCAAAGCAACATTCTCCGTTTTTCTAACCTCCTTTCCTTCCACTCAATGAATAACATTTTGGTTTGTTTATCTTTTCAGACGACTGAGCAACAACCGACTTCGAATGATTCCAGATCTCCTGTTTGCAAACAGTCCCAATTTGAACAAGATGTAAGTATATACGCTTCCGTTATTTCAATGGATTTCTCTAAAGCTCCGCGCTAAGCTCTTTGTAATGTGTTAGTTTAGTTTAGCTGCATTGCATTGCATTGCATTACTTACTTATTACATTTGCTCCATCATCCATCCATCCGACCAACCAACTTGCAGACAAATAATGCGGTGTCTGCCACTTTTGGAATGAATTACACAATACACTCCTCGTCTCAGTAAGACACATTTACATTATCATCATTGTTTTAGCTCTGAATGATGTGGATATGTGTAAAGTATCAAGAACGAGGGACGGAAAAGGTTAATTATTACTTTATAATTAGAATTGGTCTATGTCTCTCTCTGGTCGTTTTTTATCCGCGTCGTCAATCCAATTCACCCCACCTTCCTACTTATACGCCTACGACCTACCAGATTTCCGCTTTGACTTAAAGTGCATCTTCCTTCATCTTCCCTTTTCCCACTACCACTCCTGTCCAGCAGAAGGAAGAAGAAGGAGTTTATAAATAGAGGCAATAAGCAAAGCAAGTAAAGAAGAAGAAAAGGAGAGAGAGGGAGAAGATAAAAGAACTTTTAGTCCAGGAGGAGGATGGTTAGATAGATAGATAGATAGATAGATGTGGATGAGGGCAGAAGAAGAAGAAGCGAAAAGCAAAGGATGTAGAGTAAAGTGAGATCCAAGAAAGACGACCACTTAGAGGAAATCATCAGGTAATTTAGTGAAGGGAAAGTTAACAAAGAAGTTGGGAAGCCTCTTCTGCTCCCCATCCATATCCAAGAAAGAACAGATTGCTCGAAAGTGGAGGGGAGCACATCTTCTCCTGTCCTCCTGACGACGACGATGTGGGCTTGCCTGCCTCCTTGCCTGCCTGCTGAGATTTGGAGAAAGTGGATTTTATCCTATGTAGCTTGGGCTAGACAGCCGACGAGTGAATAGGTAACGATTCACTGTAAAATTTAAAGACTCGTTTCTTCAACTACTTATGTAGAAGCAACATTTTGCACAGCAGCAGCAAAACCAAGTTTGCTTGCTTTGCTCAGTGTATTAATAATCCTTATCAAGCCAAACCAAGAATAAGTTAGTAAAAGGGAGGCAAGAATATAAGATGCGGTCGTCTACAATGAAAAGTCCAAATCATAAGAGACTCAATTTATCCAGTCCATTCTTTGTGTTTGTAGAGGAAGGAATAATAAAGAGACGAATTCTTAGCATGAGTGAGATTCTAGGTGCCCTGCTAATTTATGATAATTAGTGAAAACTTGGGTAAAAAGTACAACCAGATTTGCCATGAAAAACAGTATTTCATGGACAAACAATGCACAGAATAATTATTCTGGCGCAGTAGTTTGGGTTGTTTTATATTGGTTTTTCGAAAACAAAGGTGGTTGCAGTTACCATATGACAATTGGATAAGGGATGGAACATGCAGAACAAAATTGAAAAAAAAATCTTGAGTGATTTACACTCCCATCATAATTCCATATATACATACATACCATGCTTGTGCGTGTGGGGGTGTGTGATTGAGTTAGTTGAGACATCCCCACCAACCAACAACAACAATGATCATTTGATCATTCGACCTCTATTACCTCCATAACTGCAGCTTCATACCCAGTAGTCAGTATCAGTTTGGGGGAAATGGAGAGGAAAATAAGGAAGCCACATGCAAAACTGGGTAATATCCGCAAAAGACTGCACCCGAACTCGGTGTTTCCCTCTTCCTTCCTTTTGGATTTACGAGCTTAGGGCTCCATTATGCAGCAGTTGGGGACCAGAAGCATTGTTTTGTTTTGTGTATGTTGTGGAAGATGAAAATTTTCCAATTTCTCATCCCCATTACCTTTTATGCTCTGACATGTACATGATGTTCTTCTGACTCGGGGAGGCTCAAGTGATCAACATGATCACATCAACATCACCGCAACAACAACACAGCATATACACAACACATTCATTTCTATCATCTGGTTTTGTTCTGTTGTATTGTGTACAAGAGAAATGGTCACGCGTTTTTGGTCTATCCTCATTTATTTGGTTTGTATAATATTTCACAAACTACAAATATAGAGAAAAGAGCCAGGAATGCACACATATTACAATCGGTATTCGGGCGGAGGAAAGATGAGAAATTGGGTAAATGTAGAATGGATGAAGTGGTGGTGGCCACCTCAAAACGCAACATCATTTCCACCCAAATTATGTTGAAAGGGATCTTGTAATGAAAGCTTGCACTTTGACACTGATTAACAAACACACCTCCACTCCTTGTTAGTCTTCCTTCAATGTATCTAGCTTTTATTTTTTTGCTCAAGGCTTTCTCATTTTTCCATGGGTGCATATATATATATATACCACATATACACACCTGCTCTATAAAATATGTACTCCACTTGCTCCACGCACAATAAAATAAAACTCCTAACTCTTCCATTCCACCCATTATTATCGTCATCATCGCATTGTTGAGGTGATGCTCAGGTCGATTACAACTCTTTATCATTCACCACCCTCTTTCTTCTGTTTGTTTGTGATGTTGGCCTGTTCAATTCAAATTCCTTCTTGGCGATAAATGATGGTGCGTTGCCCATTACAGGTATGGTGATCATTGATTTCCTATACGAACGACTTTCCATTGAGAATAATGACTAAATGAACTTCACTTCATAAATGATCCTTCTTCATAGCAATGAACCATTAACAACTCTTCTACTCTACTCTACTTTATTATAATTATTTAGTTTATTTTTTATTGTACGCTGATTGGTAGTAGAGTCATGTTCATCATTTGCTATTTTTCTCTTTTATCACGTGCGTGGCAAAAAATCCATTTTTTTTGTGTCGTGGTCTGGTGGTGTCGAGACCACGATGATGAGAGTTGAAACTAGATCCGTATTAATAGTTTTACTAGTTGTCCTGTATAAGTTCCTCCTGCAGGCAGAGGATCAACAACAATATCACTTTCAGGACAGGACACTTTGTTGTTGTGCGTGTGCTTGTTCGTCTCGTCGTCTTTCAATTGCTATTCCAACCGCATTCAATGATACACGTTGTTCTTCTATCACCTTGAGAATTCTTATGGGGTATTTGTTAGGTAGCAAATTTTTGTAACTTGAAACATGTTGCACAAAAGGTTTGGAGGAAAGGAGGAGATATGAATAAATAAATAAGCGGTGTGCTGAATATTTGAATTCAAAGTTACAAAAGAAGTACATTACTTATTGTTTCCTGTATGCATAGCTATGTACATGAAATGTTATGCAAGTGTTTTTCCGTATGGATGGATGGAATAATGCATACACATAAAAGATGGAAGTATGTAAGGAAGAGAATTAGATTCTCTCAAGAAAAGGAAAGATTTTATTATCAAGGTTAATTGGTATTCAAAGAGGACAACTTTCTGTGAATATGTTACGAAGGTGGAAATTAAGAAATCTTCTTCCTTGGACGGACTGCACCAAGATTACTGTTTCTTGTATTATCTCCTTCATTAGAAGCTGAATGTTGCTTCTTACATACTGCACAGGGTTCCTTCCTTCCGACTGTGATAATCACAATTTGTATATGTAATTTCATAGTAAATTTCGTATTATTCGTAAAGCTACACGAAATTCTGAACAGTGTCAGCAAATACGAACCCTGTGTGATGTTACTCGCAGTTCCTTCCTGGCTGGTGTAGTAGTGTGCATCATCTCGGCAAGGAAAAGAGTTAGTTGATGGTGAAGATTTTTGATAACTTTTTTTTATGCTTTGATAAAATTATTAGGGACCAGACTCATGTTTCCCTGCTCAAAAACCTGTTGGATTCAAAGTGGAATGATTATTATTCTTCCTCCTTATTTTGTTTACAATCAGAATCGCTTTATGATTGGTTATTATTTAAGTATTATTATATTTTGTGGATTTAGGGGCAAAGTTAATTGTGTGCATGGTCGTTTGTTCGTGTTCATATCTTCTTATTATTATTGCGTTTCGGGAGATTGTGTTGTTTTCTGTCATTGTTACTTTATTTTGTGAACTGCTTTACTTGTTTTCCCGAATGCACTTACAATTAACGTCAGTCAATCCAATAAAGCAATCTTGTTTGGAAATAAACATTTTAAATATTATTCACACAAAAGCATACAGTAAGTTCAGTGAATGAGTGAATAATACTGGTGTTGTTTTTACCTATCATTCAGCCAACTCTAGTGGGAAAGGGAAAGTATAACCAGCCCCACACATACAACAAAACTCTTGCACCAGTTGTTTGCGTGGGCACCGTGCGGTTTTATTGACAGTAATCGTTTTACTGCTAATACCCGTCAGTATGTCCACCATAATTACAAAGTTGCAATTGACAGGGTGGAAATAAATGCAAAAGTTGGATGAAGCACATATGTAATGACATACATGCATTCATTCGTGCATGCATGCTTTCTTTTTTATTATTAAATTACCTTGAATTATAGACTAATGGAAATAATAATGTGGGTTATGCAATGCAGCAGGTGATCTTTGTAGTGATGTAATGGTTTGTTATGTTTGGAGTGGTGTAAGGGAATAAGTGAATTTTTGTAGTATCCAACCCTGCAGATTAGTACTACATATGTAGTTCTACTTATTTATAAACAAACCTGGTGGCCTTATGCTGACATGATGAGTAGAACATGGCATACAAAGGATCGCTTAAGACGGACGTAATCATGCAGTTAGAATCAATTTGGTCATTTCCTTTGGGATACATTTGGAACAGTTAGTTTAAGACAGCAACGAGTAGTGTACTGTTGTACATGTTGTTGGATGGATGGTTAAGTAAGCAGCATGAAATGAAGGCAGGGTAGCTTTGGGAATTGTATATTATGTAAGGCAGTCATACCCTGAGGAAGCGGTTGGATCCCGAGGTGGAATACAAATAAGAAGAGGTGGAATACATTTCCACTTGCATATCCAGCATCAGTTTCCTGGCCACGTCTTGTTGGAGCCATATACAAGATGATTTACTCTGTCATAAATGGCCCTTTATAGACTCTAGCAAGTACAGGGACACATGCTTTTTAAAAGGTTGGCATCGTCTGTGAAATAATAACTAATCGCTTCATCTCCGTCCCATAAACTGGGAATTTGCCATTACGCTGCAAATTAAGGAAAAGAACGTGTCCAATCTGTTTCTGACTCGTAAAAATTCACTCAGCCTTTATATACTACATGGTTTTTTACTTTTCTTATTAAAAGCACGTACAGATACAGATACAGATAGGTTTGATTTGAGATGATAATTTGAAATTATATATATGATGCTCATTGCAAGGAAATGTGAAAGTAAAGTACAGTAAAGTAGCAACGCAACAAACAAAGTGAAAGGGAAAAACCTAATTATGGAAATAAGTAATCGGAGAGTTTCTTCCTATTGCGGATTCCTGCTTGATGAGAAATATATGACATTATTTATGTCATACTTAGAACTTCAAAGCATTTCTGGTTGGATCTTTGAGATTTGTGTGGTATCTCTTTTCTGAGCAGATGCGTACAGAGTGAGTTCTGCAAGAAAGAAAGAAAGAAAGGTAAGGTTACCAACTAACTTGCCCATGCTTTCTTGAGACTGGAGAAGGATGTTGGTTGTTGGAATTTGATTTGTCTCATGTGGGAATTGGTCATGATGAGATGAAACCAATGGAATGAAATGATGATGATGGAATGCTCAGTGGAGAGAAAATCCGGCATAGAAGAAGAAGCAGAAGAAGTCTCGAACGAATGAGGTTATGATGATGAGGTGGAGCACAGGGACTTGGAAATGCGATGCCTTATGACTTTGATCCGATTATTATTAGCTCGCCCTTATTTATACCGGATTGGATTGCGCATATACATAACGTAACATAGGTAGACGAAAGAAGAAAACCTCACAAATTGGAGATCTTGGATATGATCAGTCTATATATTTATTTATTATTACTATTATTATTATTATTATTCTTGTTAGTGCAAATATGAAATGCTTAAATTTGCTACTAATAATATGTATATATGAAGGCAATAATAACGAGCATATGTTTATTTATTATTGCAAATGTATATGGATGAGGAAATTGAAGTTAGATTATTGGATAGATAGATAGATGAATGAGGAAATGTTACATATTGCGACTGACTCCATTTATATTGGGTTTGGTTATGTAAGTTTGATCGTTGTATGTAACAAGACACGAGCTTTTTGTCATGCCGTGTTGGAATCACATAATGCATTCCTAGGAATTCGAGCACATCTTATGGGACACATCAAACATCTCTCTCATCTCATCTCTCATGGTTGGTTGTCCTGTATTTTTTTTTTATTTCAACAGAAAACGAAGCAGTAACTTTTACATCAGATCAGAGAGAAATCTGATATTCTTCTTTTTTCTATATCAAGATAAGATGGTTATCATTATGTCATTCGAATATTGGGTCACATAACTAAATTTATAAATAATATTCAATATCTTAAGAAGGATGAATTGTGGTTTATTAGAAAGAAAAAAACAAGGTTGCTAACATCAAGTAATTGAAGAATTTAGAGATTACCTGAACTACAGACAGACAGATACACCATGGTTTTATTTTACTGATGGCTTCGTTGGCGGAGGTCGACACAATAACGACACGACATCATCATAAAATTGTGATTTGAGCTGCATGTTGTCAAAATGTTGTCGAGTTGGAAGAAGTCAAGTCAAGTGGTGAACTATAGTATCATCAGGTTAGGTTGAGTAGTTGAGTTGAGTTGGAAAGCATCCGGCTTTACTTTATCAGACTTACTAAAAAAGCTTTGAGTTTATGGAAAGTAAACCTGGCAAAGACACAAAAGAGGGAGAGCAAGCCAAAATCATTACATTCATTATGTTAGTTGAGTTGGAGAGAGTGTACTCTATTGCGTACATATTCAAGTGCATACACTCGTCTTCTCGTTTTGAAGAGTTTTGAATTTGGATGCAACTCAAATAAATGGGAATGGGCTCGTGCTAAGCGAAATTCAATCTCCTTGTGTCTTGTCTTTCTTCAAAAATGGGCCCAGGAACATAACTAAACAAAACAAAAGATTAAAATATGGATGGGATCGATTTCAATACAATCCAATCCATGAAATTATTTGATTTGGTTGTATATCTTAACGTTAAAGGTGGTGCTCCTCATTGTTTTGTACAATTTCTAAATCCAAAATGGATTTCTTCTTATGCTACTTACTTTTTTCATTAAACAAGGCTTCTGCCAGGATTTAAAGTCCTGTAAAATCCAACATTCCAGAGAAGAGTAAAACTTTTAAATTCCCCAAAGCTCTAAATCATCTTGGTGGATTGGATGGTGAGGTCGTCGTCTACAAACATCCTCTCTTCTCAAGCAGCAGCATAAAAGTTTGTTTACTTTAGTCCATCCCTATAAGAACTCTCTGGCACGAAAAGAAGTAAGTGTAGTGTGTGTTTGTGCTTGTGCTTGTGTGTGTTTGTGCAGTTTCATTGTTATCTAACAACTCTTCTTCTTCTTCTAAGAGGAGGAGGAGAAGGATGGATAAATGATTCCAATAAAAGCAGACACTAGAAATAATATTCTTATTATTGCATTGGTTTGGTGTGGCAGGCAGTGGTTGTCTCCAGCATCACAATCAAACTGTTCTGACTTATTGTTAAAGAGTAATATTATCATCAGAAGCAAATTTGGAACACATTATTACAAACTTTTGATATTTTGAGCAAAGACAAATAAAACAATGGATGAGATGAAATACTTATTATATTGTTCTTTCTTTGATACGTTTGAGTTAAAAGAAAAGATCCAATAATCCAAAAGTTGAATAAGCAGCTGCAATTGTAAGATTGTGACACAAAATATAAAATATACGTGTTTCATCACTTATTCTTCATCCTTCTGCTTCGCTAACCAAACCAAACTAATTGAACATGATTGGGAGCGAAGTGAAGATATTGCAGGAATTAAGCGAGATGCGTGTCAAACTAGTCCTCCTCATTTTATGGACAAGAACGGACGGCTCTAATTATTATCGCAGTAAAAGTGGAATGTCGTCTCATTGCTGCGTGTGCATGCAAATGCATCCTCTCCCAAAACCCCCATCATCCCATCAGCAGCAGCAGCATAGATAGCCCCTCGAATGAGTCTCAATACAAAAGCACTAAAGTTAATTTGACGTGTATGTAACGGCAGCTTTAAATTGCGTCCTCGTTTGGGAGTGATGAAGCGTTAGTGACAGTCCTGCTGCTGCCCTACCACCATCGTCATCATCAGAAAGGATTATATTATATATGGCACCAACCAAACCAAACCCTCTATATTCGGCACAATAATGGGATGAAAACCTTTATTGACGCATTCCAGGAGAATTTAATAAATTTCCAACTCCTTTAATTGTCTCTGCATGCTTTATGACATTTGAAGTTTGGTCGGCTGCTGCTGCTGGTTAGAAGAAGAAGGAGAAGGTGGTGAAGTTTGGTGGGTTGAACAATGAAACCCATAATTCCACACGGACTTGGAGAAGGAATGAATATGGTTGAATAAGGAATGAGAACGACCACGACGAAGTAAAGTTGGGATTAAAGATTGAGAAATCGTTTATAGAATTATGCTGAGGAGGTCGATATGGGATGCATAGAAGAAGAAGAAGAAGTGTTCTGAATGAAATAATAATGAATCAAACGCAGGTTGTATAATAATAAGAGTGGTTTGGTTGGATAGGTTGGAAGCTGTGTATATTTCGTACGAGGTGTGATCTCGACATTCCGAAACGACCAGTTTCTACCTCTTTCTGACTAAGAATTCTCGTTAGATTGGAAACCATCGCATCACTTTTGCCATATTTGGACCCATCTCGTGTATTATTCTCTTCTCACCTTCTTCTCAATCCGCTTTTATTATTATTCTCTCATCCTTGCAATCCCACACCAAAATTATACTCACTTTCATTTCATCCCTTTTCTCATCCCTAATTCTTTTATTGCATCTCGCACCGTTTAAGTAAAAGGACGTTATGCAAACACGACTGCAATAGCACACGACGTGCAGAATGTTAATGCTTCCACGATTTGATTGCACCTTCTTTTCTCCATCTTTTCCTTCGCTCTTCGCCTATCACTACTGAACTGAGCTGAACTGACTTGACGACTTGACTCAACAACATTATCCATTATTTGACCATAAGTATAATATTTGAGTTGAGGAAATTGGAGACTAAGGAAAAGTGGTTTTTGAATATCGTGGTGTGTTTTTTGTAAGGAAATTATGTTGGAAGAATATCCGTGTCCAGAGAATTTGTGGTAGTAGCTGACAATGCTAAGCCGTGATTTCTCATGACTTTGTCAGATAAGTGCATCTCGTTCCGAACTTGGAGAATGGAGAGGTGAGAGGAAAAGAGGATTATACAGAGTACAGAAAACTGTAACTGTTTTGGTGTGGTTGGTTGGTGTCTCCCCCTTTTCTCATACATATCATACGTTGCTATTTGCTATGATCCATCTATTTCTCTCTGTTCTCTCTCTCTCTCTGAGGAAAAGTTACTTTTTGTGGGTCATCTTTAGAGACACATGCATACGATGATGATGATACACACACGAAAGGGTTTTGTTGTTGTTGAGAGGGGCAATATTCTTCTTCAGCGATGCTTTTTACCATTCAAGTTGGAAAAACAGAGAACAGAACAGAAGCAAACAACTTTTGTATATACAATATCTGCTGTACGACATGCACATATAGAGAATCATGCATCGTCTTGTATTCATCTTTCTTTCTTTCTTTCTTGATCCTATTACTAAGGCTCAAACTCACGAACCTACTCTCAAGACAAAGGTGCTCATCCAGGATGGAAATCCACATTTGTATTCATAAACATTCCACTCTTTGCTTGCGCCTTCCTCAGTCCGTACTTTTTCTCGTACATAAGTAACAACAAAACAACAACAACACAACTTCCGAATACCCACCAGAGAGATATTCAATAGAAACAAATGGAACGAACGGTGGAGTCGTCATCCACCGAAAATATTATTTCAAAATTACCCTGTTCATCCGTCATCGTTGTGTATGTCGTCTGTCTTTAATTCAATCCAGAGGTACAAAAATGGTGAATTTTACCCTACGAACATTTTCGGCAATAACCATAAAAATATCAATTATTTACCAACTTTAAAGAAACTTGATGAGCCTGGATTTAATGAAAGTGTCCATATAACAAACTGAAATGAGTAAACCGCTGCTGTCGAGTTGAAGACTGATGACCCATGACTATTATACTGTACACGATATCATCCCTACCTAATGAAGATTGGCACAATCAGTGTGCTCAGGCTGATGTCCCGTAAATTAGCATAAGTGTCATTGGAGGCAGATCTCATTTAATGTGTCTTGTATATCCCCGTCATCCGCATTATTCTCGCTTTGGTTACGATTAAATTAAAGTCGTCATTTAATTGAAGAAGGCTTTGTGAATAGAAAACAAGCAAGCAGTACGTACACCTCGACAAAAGCTTCTTGCCTGTGGTTTGGTTTGGTAGGGAAGAAATGTATGTTGATTATGTAATATGTTGTGGATGAAACTGAGCTGAGAGAATGATGACTCTCTGTAATTAAAGTTGACTTCACTATTCAGAGCGAAATGCTAATGCACACTAGCAATGCAATGCAAAGTTGTCGTCGTAACTGGGGGCATGTTAGAGTTTTGGCTCGTTAAATAATATAAATAGCTGGAATTTTTGGGTCTTGCTTGATCGAGATACTTTTGGCAATAGGAATACCCCACAATTTGCAAAGTATTCGAGTTGTGGGACACAAACAATTATGCAATGGAATTTCATGTCTTTTTGGTGAGATGGATGGTTGGCTGTGTCATTATATGCTTGTGCTACGCATGTGGATGCAATGTTGAGTTGAGTTGTGCGGATTTCATCGTAGTATTTCACATTTTAACAAGGAACACGTGGTTAGCATAATTGCTTCGACAGCGTCTAAACTTATTAAAGTGACAGACGAACAAGAATGTTTGTAACCAAACAACGCGTTGTTGACAATGTTGTTTGTTTTGTTACGAAGGAGAATGTCGTTGCTCTTGAATGAATGTAGTTTAATTTCCTTTCAGAGATTTGAGTCACAACCAACTCAGCGCCATTCGGAAGAGATCCTTGATGGGCCCAAATTATTTGAAATCATTGTAAGTCTCTCCAAAACAGAAGTCTCCACTTTCCCAATCTCATTAACCAAATGATTTAATTGTTTGTTGTGAAGGATGTTGGATCATAACCAACTCACTTGCATTGATGAAGCTGCCATTCGCCCACTCCGAGACCTAGAAGTTTTGTAAGTATACATCTGCACTGCATGAATATAATCATCTTAATGTGTCTGCATTCATTCAAATATGGTGAATTTAGAGATAAGTATGTATGTATGCCTTGGAGGACATGCAGGAATTATACTAGAATGATGTCATACATACTTATATTGCTTATCCATCATCCATATTACATATATTGTTATAGGACACTGGAGAATAACAACTTGACTTCCCTGCAAAAGGATGCATTTGAAGGATTGGTGAAGCTAAAGCACTTGACTCTTGGAAGCAATCCTCTGATTTGCGATTGTCACCTGGGCTGGCTTACACGTTGGTTACGAAGAGCTCCAAAAAGTTTGTCGCAGGCCAGGTGCAACTCTCCCTATCATCTCAGAGACAAAACTATTGATGAAGTGTTGGAGTCTGAATTTAAATGCGCAGGTGAGTGAGTTAATGTTAAAGGATTGTTTGTTATTTTTCTTTAATTCTTAATATAAAATCCCTCATTGCATTGTCTGCATAATGTAATGTAATGTTCCGGTGGTGGTGGTAATGCGGTGGTTGCGATGAGATTAATTTATACTTTTTGGAGGAGAGATAGCGAATAATGCAAACACGAAGAGGATGATGAGGAGGAAGGAAATAAGAGTTGAGAGAGATATAGAAACACAGGATTTGAGTTGAGCTGATGTTTCCCAAGAATCCTTTGATGTAATATCGGACATGCAATAAGCTTGAAGCTGTCTGAACCAGACCCTGAATAATATGGCACCACCCATTTTAAGATGTTAAACCCGTCTTAAATGTCTAATGAGGATGGGCAACTGAGTCGTTGGAACGGCTTGTTGAAAATTCATTCTCAGCCCTTTAAGACGTTTAATGAGCATATTAGATTGTTATGAAGTTAACTAGATTGTCTCAACCGCGCCTGCCTTTTCTGGTTGTGCCGAAATCTCGTTTGCTTTGCTCTCCCACCAAAACAACAATGCTGTGGTGCTGGTGCTGCCCTTGCAGGTTCTTCTCTGGAATAGATAAGGTCTCTCTCTCTTGTATAAATATTCTATATGTACAGAAATCTCAAAAATGCTGCTCCTTCATCCTTCTCATCTTATTCATCCAAGCAGATACAGATACAGATGGACACGAACCAAGAAAGAATGAAACAGAATACAGAAAGAGAGGTGCATTATGGGACGTCGGATATATTGAACAGAGCAGTCGTGATTTTTACTGGCCTACACCCAGGATCAAATTTCAACATTTTCTTTGAATCCGACCTTTGCCAGCTTTGTGTATTATAATACTTACATTACACACATCACAGTCAGTGAGCACACTGTACTTTGTATAAAAATATAGAAACAAAGGAGGGAGATTGAACATTATGATATGCAGATCCAGCTTTATTTTTATGCTTTTGAGATGCAAGCAGTCCTGGAATGATCATTCTCTCTGTTGTTTCTCAAGTGATTTAATTTCGGCCTTTTTTCCTTACTCATCCTTCTGTCATGTGTCAAACGTCAGGGGCAGAAGATGATAGCGCAATTGGATTTGGTCATGACTTTTCTTCCTTTACTTCCTTCATCTTCAGTTCAGTCAGACAAGTTAAATGATTGTTTTTGAAATAGTGCATTCATTCATCTTCCCCAAATCCATTTTATCTCGTTTTATTTTACATTCTCCCTCCCTCAATCCTTTTGTATCTATCTCTCTCTCTCTCTCTCTCTATCCATACATTCTTGTACTCATTCTTGGAAATGTTTCCACTTTTCCTCAATATTCTCTTCCTGTCTCGCCGTTGGTGGTGTGGTGGCATAGCCAAGCGGAGAAGAAGTAGGCAGGAAGCAGCATCAATTTCCAGCTTTTCAAAAACTCACTTATCGAGAAAAAAAATACTTTTATTGCCTGGCTTCTTTCAGCCTTAGAGATATTCCCATTTGTCAGAATTCACTCAAAATTGATGTACGAGGGATTCGATCATTCTTCTACGAGTACATATGCATAGCAAAGACGAAGAGGTAGCCTTGTTGCAAATTCTCCCTTTTTGTGGACAAGTAGTAGTTGCGTTGTTGCGTATATATGAATGTCAATGTTAACGGTTATTATATGGGAGCAGGGAAATGAAGAGAAAGCAGCTCATACACACTGCTTCACTCACCTTTACCCAGCATTCATCTCCACTCCGACCTCCCTCTCCACTACAGTTCAAAAAAGACCAACTTAATTGAACCAAATGCTTATATTTTGACTTATTATTCACAGGGGTGGTTGAGCGGAAATGGAACAAGTGCGGGGGCGAAGAGAATTGTCCCCATCCTTGCGTGTGTGCGGATGGCGTGGTGGATTGCAGAGACCTCACCCTCAAATCCGTTCCAGACTCTCTTCCCGAAGATGTCATTGAGCTGTAAGCAACACTTTCTTCGTCATTTTCTACGTAAATATTGCCCATCCATGGATTTCAGTAAAGCAATAATGCAATAATATCTGGATGCAAAGTGCTCTCCCATTGAGAAGAGATAAGCATAAGCAGTTCTAGCTGGTTATGCACATCTTCTTCTTGAAAGCCATTATTGAAAATATTTTGAAATTGCCAAGCCCAATTTTTTCAAATGCAATGCAATGTGGTTCATGAGAGATAATGTTGTGTTTGTTGGTTGATTTTTTGGTGTACAGGCGACTGGAGCAGAATGAAATCACTGAAATACCACCAGGTAGGTACGATGGTTTTGATTTGAGAATTCAAGCTTATACATTTTACGAAAAGGTAATGAATGTATTACAACCATTGATTATTTTGTTTCAGGAGCGTTTTCTTCATACAAACGTCTTCGAAGATTGTAAGGACAACCAACCACCATTCTATTAACTTTGTTGACTTTTCCAAACCCCACTTCTTCTTTTTTTTCTTGCTCATATTGCCCTTATTTGGGATTATCGCATCCCCTCTCTTCTCCATTTCGGCAATGTTGCACCGTCATGATGGAATGGATCTTTGACCCCAAATCTAACTCTACTTTCATCATTAATCTAATTTTTGAAGCGTAATCCACATGACACTCACCCACACTCTTCTTCCACACCGGCAGAATAAATGTCGACATTCTTCTGCCTATATCACCATATTTTATAATATGCACATATTCATCACGAATCTTGTCTTATGCAGGGATTTGAGCAACAATCAGATCCAGAAGATTGCGGTTGACGCATTCCGAAATCTTAAGTCCATGACATCTCTGTAAGTTTATAGTTATTTTATTTCCTATTCGATTCGATTAGTTTATTTATGAGATGAAAATAAATGCAAGCGGGTGCGTGTTTACTATATACACACTGCAAAGAAGGTAAGCATAAGGGCGTTGTCATCTGACTTCAACCGAAGTCAATGGCGACCCTTCATGAAATTTCATCATCACAGAGAGAGAGAGAGAGAGACTGACTGACAGTTCAATAACTCCTCCAATGGAGACATCTTCTTCTGCACCACCTGAAAATAGAAATAGAAAGTGTACTGTGCTCTGCAGTGGGGACAGTTTGCGGTGGATTGGATTCTTGTAATAATAATACAGATAATAATTGGATGATATGTTTGCGTATTGCAGGGTTCTCTACGGAAATCGCATCACGGTTCTCCCATCAGGAATATTCAACGGACTTTCCTCTCTCCAATTACTGTGAGCACTAACACGTGATGATTTATGGCATTTTGATTAGTGTTCATATATTCGAATGCAATAACCATCAAGTATCATCTCATCACTTTTCATCCACACACACAAAATTGCTTTATGAGCCCGGTTTATGAAAATCGCTCCCTCTTTGATGATGCTACATACATTTAGATGAGGATATGCAATACATAAGGATGCTCATGATGAGGAGACGACGAATGCGGTGGATATGAAGGATTGGATGGATGAACCTTTTAATAATATTTTTGTGCAACATATTTAATACGACTTTCATTTCATCACGCACAAATACCACCATATCTAATAAGTAATGCGCTTATTAGACCACAGCAAAACTCATAATACAGAGATATGTGGTTGTATCAAATCAACTAGTATTGATTATTATGGAAATTTCATCATGGGGAAAGGTGGACTCAAGTAGGATTAAAAGTAGGAAAGGGTGGAAATGTTTCTGATTTAATCCTATTTCGTCCATAAAATAAAAGTCCTCTTTCCTCCAATGACCATTTATATTAATCCAATTATGAGAGCTTATCTCAAAAATGGATGGTTGGCAATTTATTTGGTAGGTTTTCACATATAAATGACACAAATTCATATGAATCATTGTAAATTTGCATCACTAAAAGAAAACTTGTCACAATTTAAGATTGTTAACCGTTTGTCTGCAAGATCAGTAGTCAAATGTCTTCAATTTGTCTGAAATGACTCCTCCAAAGTCGAGACGAGGAATGAACGCAATTATTTATTTATAGGGACATTTTACTGGAAAAGTTAAGTTGTTATATAATACTGCCTTCAGCTACAATGCCATTTTGACTGCTTTTTTATCCTTTTTTATCGTCCAGGTAGTTTATTTCAATGATTCAAAAAAATTCTTCTCATTCAGGATTGATGGTTGTTACATGCTCAGGGTAAATTGTGTAAGGATTTGTTCTACAACTTAATTCGTTTTGAAATATTAGCATTATTATATATACATAACCAGATCTCATGACCGTGGATGAGTCGCTAACTCACTCATTCACTCATATATTCACTTATATATACAAAGATATTCATGTTCTGTGGTTTTTGGTTTCTACTTCCAGCTTACTTAACGCAAATCGGATTACATGCATTCGCCGAGACACATTCCGGGACTTGAACAACCTCAGCTTACTGTAAGTATTTAGTATTCATTATCTTACTGGACGGACTGGAGGGGAATTTGTAATACTCTTAGTTAATAGCGCTTCTTATTAAAATTTGGAATTTTAAGCAGAGCCTCAATTGTTTTGTAGTACAAATCTCCTTTAATAACGATAAAGGTCATTTGTTCCGCCTCATTAGACTCATTGTTATCACTCTTGTATTCTTTCAGGTCGCTGTATGACAATAAGATCCAGTCTCTAGAGAATGGAACTTTTGAGGCGCTCCGCAACATACAAACTCTGTAAGCACTGTCTATAATATACCACCGATATTCCTCCTCCTCCATAATAATTTCGAATTTCTCAACATGATGGATTCACGGCATCATCATCATCATCATATAGTTTATATCCCGAAAGAACCCTCATCTCCCTCGAATGAACGGACTATTAATAATCGTAATAATAAATATAATCTATGGCCCATTGTTGGTTGGAGGATAAGCCTTGAGTGGATAAGTGCATCATTTCATGTCTACATCACTGATAATACTAAAAGCTAAAAAGCTACTGGAATTTCAAACTCTCTCTCAAACTTTGACGTTTGAGATTGTGCCGGAGGGAGGATATTGTGTCGTTATGTATATATGAGAGGAGGTTAGGTGGGGTGGGGTGGGGATGGTGTGGTAGAAGAAAAGTACACCACCACACCACGAATCCCGAGCGTTCTTCTTGTCTAGTTCTTCCTCTTCTTCTTCTTCTTCTTGTTTGTGAGTCTCTATTTGAATTGCTGGAGGGTTTTTCTCCTTCGACACTCATGAATTCATGCATTATCACGAAGAATATTAAACCAACAAAGCTCACCATAAACTCGTTACTGTGACTGTATCACAACTCCTGCCTCCTTCTTTCTTATTATTATACAGTCCATGGTTGGTTAGGTTGAAGGTATAACATTTCTATACGTAAAAACAAGGCGTGAATGAGTTACGGAGAAAATTGGGGTTTCCTTCTTATTACTCTGAGTAACGGGATGGCAAGCAGAATCAGTATCAGTCCGTCAAATCGATCTCTCTTGTGAGATGGAAGAATAGAATTAAGTTTGAGTTTTGTGTCATGATGCCGCAGGTTAGAAATTCTGACTAGGAAACGAGAAGCCAAGTCAATTCACACACACCGAAGAAAAAATAAAAACGAGGACCGACCTTGCCTTCTTCCACCACGAACGACGATCCATGTCTGACAAAAGAAAAGCGATCCAAAAGCAAGGAGAGTAATCCTCCGTCCCTCTCTTCATTTTGAATCCAATATCAAACAATCTATTTTGCGGCTTGGGTGAAGAATCTATTTTTGAAATAATCTCACCGCTTTCCTTCATCAATTCTTCACTTGAAATGCATCAAGTCGTGATGCAATGCATTTTGATTAGATTCACTTTTCCTTGCCATCACACGCCGTAGCTGTCTTTTGGCTGGTTGGGATTGGATTGTTCTTGGATCATGAAGGAATGAAAATTCCTTCAAGACAAGCCAAGCCTATCCTCTTAACTGACTGACTGACTAGTGAGATGAGAAGAGGTGCTTGTTTAATTTAATATCTTATCCGGATCCCATTCTGAAAAAGATACAGATACGACCCAATTGGATTCATTCAATTTTATTGCAAGGAAGGAGCTAGTGTCATGTCATGTCAGTGTGTGAAATCTCCACTTGTGTACAGTACGATGATAATACGATACACATTGCAAATAGATTATAGCTAAAAAAATTCGCAAACAAGGAACCCAAACCAAACCACGACAGCAAGGAAGATTGTTTTTAAGAGCGAAATTGGATCTGACTGAAATCAGTGGAGTGGAGTTAGATGAGGACAGAGCAGAACTGTCCACACCACCCACACCCTCTTTCACCACCACCACACCACCAGTACCACCGCCATTGACATCACAATAATACCTATACAATGAGCATTGTCTCATTACTCACTTCTGGGCGACATTCATTTCTGTGAAGAAGAAACAAGCATATTTATCATCACCAAGACTTACAACTCTGTCAATTTGAGCTACTGCTGTTCTACTGTCATTAAAATTCCATTACGACAGTATGCTTCTCGCCATACATCCTCTTTCACTCTTTCAGTCAGTCATTCTTCCCACAATACTGCAAACAACTAACCAAGAAGAAATGAAGAACCAAGACGACCAAGACGCGACCATTAACATTTTCTCCAATGCTCATGTCACATTTTATTAGAATCAGAGTGTGACAAGAGTGACGTGGCTTGGATGGATGTTCGTTTGTACGGCTTGAAGAATAACTGGTGGATAAGGTCATTTCTACTTTGAACGCCTCACTTCCTTGTTGGCATTTGTCCTAGTTACGCATACAGAGTGTAGGGTGAAAACTACTCCATTCGAATGTCTGGACGACATGCTTGCTTTGCATTAACTTTAACCCAATCTGTCAAAAAATATCACTTGCTGAAGCAGAAGAAGAATAAAGAGGTGATACAAATATCTGTGTAGGTATACATATATCTGTATATGAAGGGATGCATGTTTCTTTTTCGGATGGATGACTACATAGCTGGCTGACTTGTTCATTATAATACATAGTTTGTCTAGTTTATCCCTTGATGAAACTTACCTTACCTTGCATCTCTCTCCCACTTTTTGGTACACTTATCAAGTAAAAGGGTTAATGAGACGTGAGGGATGATGATGCTGATGATGATCATTCATGATGATGCCATGGAATAAAAGTCCGATGACCAAACATGGCTGATTAGTCAAGCCGTCGTCCGTCCATCCCCACTTTCAAAGTGTACCACCATGATGCAGGCAGAAGATCTGCTAGCTAGATTACTTGATGATGACATTCACTAATTGCAGTCATTTGGCTCGGAACCCTTTCCATTGCGATTGTCGACTCCGCTGGCTGTCGGATTATTTGCATGGAAATCCCATCGAAACATCAGGGGCGAGGTGTGAAGCTCCCAAGCGAATGCAGAGGAAGCGATTGGCCTCCTTTAGAGAGGACAAGATGAAATGTAAGCCAGCTTTGCGTTATTGCATTTATTTCTTATTTTGCTTTCTCCCTTTTTGTGTACCAAGGATAAAGTACCTTATTCTTTCTTTTTGTATACATTCTTCCTTCCTTCCTTCCGTTGAGAGAAAATCATTCGGCTCAAAAGTAAATCCTCACCTTTGCTTTGAGCCACCTTTTTCCTCACCTTTTCCCCTTTCTGAGACACACGAATACACACATACTGTAGATTTGTGTGTGTATGTGTGGGTGTAGATCAAAGATGTAATTTGTGTTGTGTTCCTTCCTGTCCTGTTCCTTCTGCGAAGTTTTTGTTTAGTATGGAACAAATCCCATCAATTTCTTTTGCATGTTTGATAATGTAGCATTGAAGTTTTTGTATCTACTTCATCTAACCATAATAATATTCTTGTTTGTTTGTTTTTTGTTCCTTTCATCATCAGGTGACGAAGAAGACAGCAAGACATGGATTGACGAATGTGCAGATACGAAATGTCCAGTGGAATGTGTTTGCGAAGGAGGCGTGGTGGACTGTTCCAATCGAGCATTCCGAGAAATTCCACAGGACATCCCGGAACAAGTCACACACTTGTAAGCCAGCATGCTTCTTCATCCACTCGATATATACGTACAACACATAAACGAGTCTTAATAAAAGTTTAAGTGGTGCTAATGAGAATCTATTGACCGAGAAATGCAATGCGCATCCAGCTAAAAGAAGGAAATATATAAGAAATGTGTGTAAACATACAGAAATATAAAAGCAGAAGTCTAGAATAGACGAGTAAAATATACAAGTGGTTGTTTCATGGGAAGAAGGCATATATTTTTTGGCTTCTTTTTTAAGCCTGACTCTTGTACATAAGTAGAGGCAGGGTCAGGCCAGAGAGCTCGTCACTCCACTAAATCAAAATGTTTAACGACTTGCAAGGAAGCGCATAAATCAGCCAGACATTCAATTAAATCTGTAATTATGCGCTTGAACCACCTTTTTTGTTGAGCTCATGCTGATGGAGACGACGACTCTTATTCTTCTTATTTGTTTCCAGGATCTTATCTGGGAACAACTTGAGCCGCATTCGAAACGGATGGATTTCTTTGCTCCCAAATTTGCAAAAGTTGGATTTGAGTGGGAACAGAATCTCCGCTATTGAAGATGGAGCTTTCCGGGATGCATCTTCCCTTCAAGAAGTGTGAGTAAATTGTTTTCATCCAAATTTTTCGATTTCTTCTTTTTGAATACTTGTATACAAATACTTGTACAAGTGTAAGTGGAAAATGAAAGGTTACATTTTTGTGCCAATAACCATTTTTAAGCTATTTCAATATACATACATACATACCCCCAGACAAAGACACCAGTTTCCCACCCCTTCAAATGCAATGCTTGAACACAAACGTCATAAATTATTAAAACAACAATAACATGACTTTTACGAGATTGAAAAATTGGTTATTTTCCGTGTGCCATTTTTACTTTGTGTTGATTTCTTGAGTCCCCTTTAATACTTATCCATGTACGTGTCCAGAAGAAGCTGGAGATGAAATGTTTGTTTGGATGCGGATGACATCCATCCAGAAACAGACTTGGATGGAGCAGAAGAAGAGAGAAGAAGGATGCATGGAGGACGCGGACATGCCATCAATCAAACTGTTTATTGACAAAGGGTTGAACCAACCAACCAAACAACCAACAAAGCACTAGAACAAACTCTGGGCGCACATTATTTTTGTTTTTATTACATACGCTAGTCCATAACTATGACCAACAACTTCATTGCTCGTGCAGAGTTATCTGCTTAGTAGAATATGACCCACCCAATTTTTCACGGGTTTTAATGACCACTCGCAGACAGCAATTAGCAGACTTGAACTACCTGGGGTTCCACTTATTCAATAAAACACAAGAGGAGGCAACAACACCAGAACAAGAAGAAGACCCTTGTGTCAATGTGTTTAGTTTGTTTGGCTTTCACGCTGTTTCTTGTACAAATATCGCCCATCCACTTATCCACATTTATTTAATATGGTAACTTCTTCCAAGTACTTATACTCAACGCATGTGTGTATAGTGTATATATGGGTCTTGTAAATGTTATATATACATACACGACATACACGACATAAACCACCAACCGCACCGCACTACTTTTACCAAAATGTGTCATGCTTTTGCGACAGAACTGGGACGTGTGTGTATATATAAAACGTCATGCTGTGCAAAATTCAGTAATTAAGAAAAGACAGAAAATTACGGAAAAAGTTTTGAGTTTTCAAAGCGAAGCATAATGTTGCTCGGTAGAATGGACAATTTTGATGAAATGTGGTTTTTCTTTCCACAGAGCGATTTCTGGGAACAAATTGAAGGAGATAAATAATAAGATGTTCTTGGGACTGACTCATCTGAAAACTTTGTAAGTTCTTCTGTGCAACCACTTGTAGTAGTTAGTTAACTGCGTTCGCTTCACTCAGCAGTTGTCCAACTGTGTGCTTTTGTCATGCCACTACTTTCTCCCTTCCTTGCTTGCCTTGTCTCATTCCATTTCGCAGTAAAAGCAGTCTACCACCACCACCGCAGCAGCAGCAAAACTTTCTCCAGCAAACCACCGCAGCTTGAGTCGTCGTCATCATCCTTCCCGTACACCCGTCTCTCTCTCCGTTGAGTTCTTCTATTTTCTTGATTGAAGTTTTTTCCTTCTTTATTTACCTACGGATTTAAGACGTGCTGAATTTGTGGTCCGAGTGTGGATGACTGATTGAGAACTCGCAGTAGTTTACTTACTACTCTCTTTCTTAGTTGCTTCATAATTTCATCAAAGCAGCTCACTCCACCGAACCGTTCTTTTTTTCTTTCAATTTACTTTCTCCTGGGTTGAGTCGAGTTAAGTTGGGTTCTTCCTTCTCACAGCACGATATGAGAATTTAAGAGAACTCAACTGATGAAGGAAAGGAAGAGCTTATGTTGCGTTTCCTTCTGTATTTTGTATTGTGTTGTAGTATGTCTTCCAATATCCGGGGGTAATGATGCCAGAATGACCACACCACTGATGTTAACCGGATTACAAAAAGATTATAAATTTCACGCTTGCTTGTTTGCTATCTGTTCGGTTTGTGTATAGTTAGATGTCATGATGAGTTCATCTATGTATTTTGGTGTCTCAAATAATAAATAGCCTTTCTTCCATTTTGAAAGGAAGAAGGACTCGCCTCGACTTTCTCTTGTTCTATGAATTCCAATGAATGTTTCTGATTTTCATTATATATTTCTTATTTTGACAGATCATTGGCTGACAACCACATATCCTGCATAATGCCCGGATCCTTCGACTCCTTGTCCCATCTTCAATCTTTGTAAGTTTTCAAATTTCAACTTTCCCAATCTTGCTTCAGAATCGAAATGAGATGTCGCAAAAGAACAGATTACACTCGAATGGATTTGGTTCTGGTGTCACGATACTCAATTGCACGCTTCTCTTCGGAAGAACGTCTCGATGTTGAATGGAAGGAAGTGGTCATTATTATTGTTATTTTGTCACAGTATTCCTAAAGAATAATGATTTAGCTAGGTCGAATTTTGCATGGATTTGTTCACGATCGGAATAATAATACAAATAATAATACAAAATAATTATAATATTGAGGTAACCAACCACCTCCTATGGGATACATGTCTGCCACAATTCTCTCCACTGGTAGATGTGGGGATGATGATGATATGCAGATGATGACGATGCTGCCTCGCTTTGCTTCATTGATACCTTACTCACTAACTTACTTTCCTTCTTTCCTTTCCTCTCTTCTCTTCTGCGTTGTCTCTGCGTGATTACACTGAGCAAACTTAGTCCTGTGGAGAGACGGCAAGAGTTTTGTTTTTAATTTAATATGCATAAGAAAACAAGTGGATGATGGGAGCGTGCTATGCCACCCGCATGAGAAGAAGAAGAAGAAGAAGGAGAGAGGGCTGCTGTCTGTCTGCCATCCATGCCGCCTAGAAGAAAGCGAATTTGGAAAGAATGAGAAAAGCTGTTCTCGCCTGACTTACTTGCTCCATGGAAGAAGAAGAAGTCTTTGGGAAATTTTGTCTGCTTAAGTCGAGTGGCATGCACAATTCCCAATTTCAGTGCCTTTAAAAAAGTAAAAGAAGGGAATATATATGTGGGGACTATGTATGTATACGGGTGTATGCTTCCTCCTTCCTCCAACCAAGGTGGAGGCAAACACAGCAGCAGCATCATGGACATGAAAGAAATGATAAAAGTTATTCAGAGACTTTTTAAGAGGGAATCACTGCATCTAAACTTTCGTGTGACTACCACCATCATCATTTTGTTTCGGAAGAGTGGAAGCTAGAATGCGAAAGGAGAGAAAACTCTTCTTCTTCTTCCTCATCTCCTTGTACATACTGCTTGCAAAGTCTCAAATTTCAATAGGCGGATGTCTTGTTAATGTCGTATTACACAACTGCTGCTATTCCCAACTTGATACTATTATCTTCACACATTTTCTGGAAAATGTTATGCTTCTGCTGGATTCTATCAAATTGGAAAAACAGACTTTTCCGATATTTTTGTCATCATTTTGCAATACTTTCTCTTTCAGGGAGAAAGTAAGTAAGTGCTGCATGGACTTTTCTTTTCAAATTTCTCAAGAAGACCCTTCTCGAGAAAGTGTGTGTGTGTGTGTGTGGCGAGCCAAGTTATTTTGGTCAGTCACCTTGTAAATATATCTCTCTGGCACTTGGTTATTGAGGGTTCATTTTTTTACCCTTATATCAGATCTGTAGTTATAGTAGCTGTTACTTAGCGTGGCGTGGATGGCGTTGTGCTTGGTTATCATTATTATGTGAACAGTTTACTTACACAACACAAGAACCAAGCACTCACCCATCCACTCACTCCCTTGCTTGCTTTGGTTGGAGTGTTACAATATTGAGTTTTGGTTATGGACAGAAGCATTCAAAAGATTTGAAAGAGATTTGAGCGGAAGAGGAGAAAGGATAGATTTTTTATTGAATCTCAGTAAACAAGTTTCGCTTGTTTGAGACCTTTTCAAAGTCCAATCAAGAATCCAGCTACTGAACTGACTACCAAGTCCATCATAATCTTCCCTGCAAAAATGGTATGATTCTCGCTGTATGGGAAAATAAGTGTGGATATGACTGCTCTCTCTTGATCCGGATTGTTTGCAGAAACCGGAAGAGTATTCAAAGGCAGGATTTATTTATTATACGTATGTATATGTAGTGTATCTCATCTCTAGTAAGGCTTACTCCATCCGTTCTCTTTCCTGTCTTGTCTTCTTCTGCCATTTTATTTCTCTTCATAGCCTTCAACTAAACACACATTCCACATTTTCTTGACATAAATACACTATATGAGCAAAAAAACAAGCATCGAAGCCTGAGGTGCTTGCTTTCTCCTCAATGAAGAAATGTAACAAGATGCTTCATCAGTGAAGCGAACAAACACGAAACCGGATACACGCATTTTCTTGTGATCTTCTCCATCCAAAAGAGTGGATCAGATGCGGGAGTAAATTGAGCATTGTTTCGTTCATTCTCCACTCACTAAACACGCCGTTTGATCTAGCGTGGTTCATTCAACTGGATGATCCTACCACTAATCGGGTATAAAATGCCGCTATCTGTCTATTTCAGGGACTTGGATGGAAATGCGTTTATTTGCAATTGCCACCTAGCCTGGTTTGCGGACTGGTTGCGAAGAGAAGAGTCCTTGTTCCCATCCAGTGGTCCGAAATGCGTGGCACCTCTTCGACATAAGGATACACTCATAAGAAGTCTACCCACTCATGAGTTCAGATGCACGAGTAAGAAAAGTCATGACCATTTAGAGATACAATAACAATTATCCTTTAGGGAAATGAGAACCTTGTTTTAAAAAACTGGGTCTTTTGGTCACAGGTGATGATCGTGGATGTCTTGGCGAGGAATATTGTCCTCCACAATGCAACTGTACTGGAACTGTTGTTTGGTGTAGTCGAAGTAGTCTCAGAGAAATTCCAAGTGGGATTCCAGCAGCCACGTCTGAATTGTATTTGGATGTGAATGAAATCCACAGAATTGATTTGAGCCGAATTGCACATTTAAAATATCTTACGAAATTGTAAGTTTGACTATTTTCTCTATTTTGATAAGACGGTGACGAGTATAATTATAATGAATTTGTCATCAACTGTTCGCAGGGATTTAAGCAACAACCAAATCACCATGGTCTCTAATCATACTTTTGCAAACTTGACAAAACTCTCCACTTTGTAAGATACATATTAAAGGATTTTCATTAATTATATGCTTGGAAAATAATTGGACATGGAATAACCAAGAATCAATTATAAATGATTTTCAGAATAATAAGTTACAATCGACTTCAGTGCATTGAAAGAGATGCTTTGGCTGGTTTGACATCGCTCCGAATTTTGTAAGTTTGTGACCACAGTTAACTTTCTCTCTGTTTATTCGGGCATGCTTTATAACCATCTCTTTTGTGTAATTTGATCTGCAGGTCTATTCATGCCAATGAAATTTCCATGATTCCAGAAGGAACTTTCCGAGATTTGCGTGCCATTACGCACTTGTAAGTTGTTGGATGTGAATTATACTTGACTGGATCGTGGGGATATATAGGATGTTGGAATATGTTGGAATTTGTAAAAAATGAATGATTTGTTCCAGGGCTTTGGGTGGAAATCCGCTATTTTGCGATTGTGGGCTGAAATGGTTGGCGGATTGGGTGAAACGTGACTTTTTAGAGCCAGGGATTGCTCGGTGTAGTGAACCAGAGTCGATGAGGAATAAACTTATTCTAACGACTCCGCCAGGAGATTTTGAATGCATAGGTATGACATTTTAATGGCATTGCAGACAACATTTTCTCTGAGAGGGCAGTCATAAAACGAAATCCAAGTCAGATTTAGCCCAAAGCGGAGTAAATGCCTTTTAAATTACAAGATTGTGTAGAGTCTCGTGGAGGAATTGCTATTTTTGCTATATTATTGCTTCACAAGTTTAGAAGAAACCTGGCTACGAGGTTCTCTTTTTGGTGGCATTGTTTAAGAATCACGTACATAGTTGAGAGAAACATGTAGGTGATTTATGTGGCATCAATAGAAACATATTTCATCTTTCTGATGAATGTGTCTCGTTACAAGGCATTGTTGCGAAGGACATGCATGTAATATAATGTAATGTAACTGATGTTGACGTAATTTATGCTTTGCAGATAGTATACCCTCTGCCATTCAGGGGAAATGCGATGCGTGTTATAATATTCCATGTTCAAATGGAGCATCTTGTCGAGCCATGCCTGACCGAGGTAAGAATATCCTTTTAACAATTTTCTCGTGAACCTTACACACACGCAGACTTTCTTTTGGGCGTAGGGTTCGAGTGCGAATGTACCCCGGGCTATCATGGTCGACATTGTGAACAAGTTATTGATGCCTGTTATGGACAGCCTTGCATTAATGGGGGGACCTGCAAGGTCATGGAAGAAGGTCGATTCAGGTATTTATTTAAAAGCCTTTTGGATAACATTACAAATTTCGTCATTATTATTATATATACGTATAGTGTGCAGTAACTTTCTCTTGTATTTATATAAGAATTGGAATTATTACTACTATTATTAAGGGAAAGTTGTTATAAAATCCAAACATAATGGTTTTGTTTTACTCGTTAATTGTGCAGCTGCGACTGCCAGCGTGGTTTTATTGGACATCGCTGTGAAACTAATGAGGACGATTGCATTTCACACAAATGTGAGAACAATGCCACCTGCCTGGATCTAATCGGTCACTACAAATGCCAATGTCAGTTAGGATTTTCAGGTATGAATAAGGGTGACAATGGAAAAGACAGATGCAATAGATGCACGAAATATTAACAAATAAAAATATGTACATATATTGAGCCCAATTATAATTGTGTTGTAGGGGAATACTGTGAAAAGAAGATCCAGTTCTGCACTAAAGAGTTCAACCCATGCAAAAACGGAGCCAAATGTATTGACCACTTTACTCACTACACTTGTGAATGTCCGCTTGGCTATCAAGGAGAAAATTGCTCTATTAATGTTGATGACTGTTTAAATAACATGTGTCAAGTAAGTTTTCAATTGGTTTTAAACTTGTCGCAGCATATAATTCCTCGTTAAGTGAATGAGTTCTGATCAAGTCAAGTTGCAAAATGTGTTTTTAATTGTAATTAGAACGGAGGAACATGTGTCGATGGGATTAACGAGTACACATGCCAATGTACGGAGGAATTCAGTGGTCGGTATTGTGAGGTTGCTCCCAGTGTGGCAATGCTATACCCAAAAACATCTCCATGTCAGGACAATGTAAGAAATCATATTATGTGTTAAATTAAGCGGAGATCTAATCCATTTATTATGTTAATAATATTTCCAACCGTTTTAAAATTGGTGTCTCAATTTCAGGACTGTCTTCATGGCTTCTGTTTCTTGCCTCCAGATTCTTCCCCTCCTGAGCCTGTCTGTTTTTGTGAGGCTGGTTATACAGGTTGGTTTGAGAGGACAAGTTTTACCGTGAAACAAACTTTAAGTTTAGTGGTTAACATGACTTGAAATCTGTCTACAGGGAAAAGATGCGAGTTTTTAACGAGCATTAGTATCGGAAGCAATGGCTCGTGGGTAGAATTGGAGCCACTCCGCACAAAGCCAGAAGCAAACATAACTTTGATGTTATCCACCACCGAGTTGAATGGCGTACTTCTCTACGATGGAGATGGCCAGCATATTGCGGTAGAACTTTTCCTGGGAAGAATTCGAGTCAGTTATGATGTCGGCAATTACCCGGCTTCCACAATGTACAGGTAGGTCAAGTGCATGACGAGGAAAAGAAGGAGAAGGCTTCTTCTTCTTGCTTTGATCAAAGTTTTTGACGGCTCTGTAATTCTGACAGCTATGAAATGATTGCTGATGGAGAGGAGCACAGAGTGGAGTTGTTGGCCATCAAGAAAAATTTTACCATGCGGGTGGATGGAGGCAAAGCTCGTTCAATCATCAACGATGGTGAAAAGGATATGTTGAAACTTACTACTCCGCTCTTTATTGGAGGACTTCCATCCAATGTGGCTGCCACAGCTTTAAATTTATGGCATTTGAGGAATAGTACATCATTCCATGGTGAGTGGATTTATTGAACAGAAATGATGATCCCTGAGCTCAAGTTTTGCAGATTTTTTTTTATTTGCTTCATCTTCTTCCCGACCTTTTATGATGATGTGGGATGCAGAGAAGAAGAGATTGAAAAAAATGTAACCCCAAACAACCCTTGTGTTTTTTATTTTCAGGCTGCTTGTCAACAGTCATCATTAATCACAAGAGAGTGGACTACAGCAACGCCAAGCGTCAGCAAGGCATCGTCCCTGGTTGTGCGGCAATCCAAGGAGAAGAGCCTGAAAGACAACCCACGCCACCAGCCGTCAAAGATAGTACTCCGACTCAGATACAATCAACTTTTATTTCCAAAATTGTCAAAGAGGCAAAGGACGTTTGCAAGGATCATCGTTGCAAAAATGGAAGATGTCTCCCATCCAAAAATGGTGAATAATTCTTACAGACGTGAAATAATGGATCTGTATCTAATAATTTCCCTTATCTCTTTACAGGAGGATCATATTTTTGTAGATGCACCCCCGGATATGGGGGTCGTTTCTGTGACGAAGGTATGTAAACAATACATACGTAACTGATATTAAACTAGTAATCATGTAATAATAAAATTCTGATTGTTATTTTTTCACTCAATTTAGCTCCTACCTGCAAAAAAGAGCAGTATAAAGATTACTACACGGAGCATGGATGCCGCTCTAGAAGACCTCTGAAAATAGCTGCATGTGTGGGAAGTTGTGGGGACACATGCTGCACACCAAAGCGATCCCGTCGTCGTAGAGTTAGACTTATTTGCAACGACGGAACTCGATATACCAAAGATGTTGAAATTATCCGTAAATGTGCTTGTTCTAAAAAATGCTACTAACTGTATTACTAGAAGTAACATTTCGCTAAATCAAATTTATCTACAACAGTACAGTAACTATCTTCACCCAGACAATTTTGTATGTTTACTAAATGCGAGCTCTACAAATGTTGTACTTTAGAATATCATGTGTAAATGGAGTTATATCGCGTACCACACACACACATTACTAAACTGTAAATTACTATTGTACAGAAAATTATAGATTTTGGTTCAAATTTATTATCACAAAATTTCCGTCTGAATGATATCCGTTGTTAATTTAATTAATTTTATAACGCTGACGACCCACTGCCGCCGCTCTAAACTTAATGAAATTCTAATACTCTTAATTTTATTTGAAACAATTATTCACAATTTTATGTTGCACTATAGGTTTGTTGGTTTATTTGTATTTTAAGTTTGTATTACTTTTTATTTAGAATTATGATTAATACTATTATTATTATTATTATTATGATTACCCAACAATCCCATCCACACTGTACTGTGGACACCAATTTATGAGTAATTAATATATATTGTATTTCTAAATGATCCAGTCCCTATCCATACACCATAAGTTGTTGTTCCGTGTGTAGCTATCTATATATTATTAATTATAAAAATCATTATTATGTATTATCATCATCACTACTTTTAAATACAATACAAAAATAAGGGAGGGAAGCCTCAGCCCAGTGAATATACATTATTAGGAGGAATTGAACAATCTCCACATGAATACTATCTATATTCTTCCACGACGACATAACTCAGGTTGTACGAATTCAATTTACTGCAATTATTATAATAATGCGTATACATACATAAATACAAAACTACATACAAAATATAAATGTACTCTTAGTTTTAGCACTATATTATGAAATGTTCATGAATGTTCTCTCCCATTTTAGTCCCATAAATACATAATATACTTATTGTCCATAAAATACTAGTTTTACGTTGTTTGTTGTTACTCATTTTTATGCTACTGTAAGTAGCAAATATTTTTTTCCAAACTGTTATAACTTTAACAATTTATTATGAATTAATTATGTATAATGAATGATGATTGATGATGATTATTGTTTAGATTAAAAATATCCTCGTGTTTCAGGTATACTCTTGCTACGCTCAGCATATAATGCTTTGGTGTCCAATGGCTTAAATGCTGTTTTAATAAAGATCGGAGATAAAACAAATAGCTATAATGGAATTTACGTATTTGTATTCATTTCTGCACAAGATCATTGCTTAATGTGCATATTTTGAAATTCATACTTACCGTTTCATACCCGCAGGAACAAAGATGAGAAGGAAGGGAGAGAAAATTCCTTTTTGTGTGAAACGCTGCCACCAGATGAGCCCCGCATCGCATTTTAAATCGTGTTGGCTAGAGAAAGTATATAGGATCACTTTTTTGGAGGAAGGATCACTTTTACATGGATGTCATGCAATGCAATACGAACTAATTGCGTACATTAATTTAAGCAAGCAACACACCTTAACTGTAGATATAGATGGATAATGAAATAATAATACGTCTTATTATGGCTGAATATTTAATTAATGTATTATTGGATTAGATAGACAGCACCTATCTGTAAATCAAAATTATTATTATTCGTATTATTATGATTTATTTGTATTTATTTTGTATGCAAACCAACCAGGAGGAGATTGCTATTGCTGGTCTGGTCATTGGCTGCAACAAACAAACAATGATTTGAAATGCTTTTCAACATGTGGTACATATACACATCTATCCATCTTTTACCGTGCATTGCTGCCCGTAATAAAATAATAATAATGCATTGACTCTTAATTTAGTTGGGCAGAGAGGACAAAAGAAATGGAAGTCTTGGTGTGACGCAACAATAGAGCCCATAAATATTGAGCAGTAGTGTATGTTATACAAACATATTAAACAAACATGATCGCATCCAAATTATGTACCTTGAAAGGAACGATTTAAAAATGTTTGCGATGATCCCCGCATGGGTGCTTTCAACCTAATTCAGTCACATATTCAGGGACCAAAGGATACATAGGATGGAATGACTCGACGATAATGTTTGCCATTTGTCAGGCTATATGAACCCAAATAATAACGAAGACGAAATAGGGATTCATTAATCCTTGGAGGACATTGTGCCAGCCAAAAGCCATGACTGTAATCCGTTTACACATCTGATCCCTTTTCACAGTGCATAATCTGTTTACTCAATTAACTGACTAACTGCCTCTGAAAATCCTGTAATGCGTTAATCTTTGAGAACTCCAACTGCAAATTATGATGATTGTGTGTGTGTGTGTGTATGCTGTTCAAATTTCTTCCACTCTATAGTCACCTCGGCAATACAAGTGTTAAAAGGTGGGAGTAAATTGCGAGAGTAACTAAAGTTTTGTCTGACTGATGTGTAATGTAATATTGCATTGGATGGGATAAAGGTAGGATGAGATGAGATAGGATGATTTCTGTTAGGATATTTTAATTCAATAGAATATCATTAACCATTCTTATTTAGCGATGTAAGTAAATGAAATAATGCAGGTATTGTCCCCCTCTTAATTGGGATTGTATAATTACACGTCCATTTAATAAATTACGTTTGAGATTTATAATTATTATTGGTTAAGTGAACGAACAAATTATGCTGTACATATATATTAATATTTAAGTAGAAGATTATTTTATTATTTACAGTTGCATTTATAATTACCGATTAATACCGATATTATTCCCAAATACTTATGTATATATTAGAAATTTGTAGAATAACTATAAGGCACAAAAATACAACTAAACTAACAAACTACGCAGAACACGAGCATGGCATTCGACTCAATCTTGATCCTTGTAAAAGTTGTGATTTGCAAAAATGACATTATTTACTAAAAGAAGAAGACTTTGCCATGTCTTGATTTACATGCTTGACGTAGACACGCAGTAAGTAAGTGCAGTAGCATTCCAGGTTGGATCATTAGAAGGAAGGAAGGAAGGAGGAGAGAAAGAGAGACCGAGATTGGCTTGACGCTTATGGACCCAAGAGACATGACGGATCTGAGAATTGCTTTCCAACACTATTACAACTTATTAATTTCCATCGATTGTTCGCCTTACCACAAACACGAGTTATAAACAATGGTGCTCCCTATTCTCTCCAGGATGTCACCTTGCTTACGGCAGCCCTCATGCCCTGATATGAGGATG